>CM076609.1:9784622-9929625 GCA_038502775.1 Hippodamia convergens | reverse complement strand
AAGAGATTTGTTTCCGACCGTTCCGAACGAATATTCGTACACCGAAACACAACCCCTTGTTTCAGAAACATCCAGTATAATTTGGTGGTTCATTAACTAATGAAATGTTGAAATAGAAAAAAAATAGGAAATAATTTTTCTTCTTGCGAATAACGAAAATAGGTGTCGCCACGGTACATTTTCTAATAATATAAACGCATCTGTGTCTATGTGTTAGTACACCTATCTTTCTTCCGAACACTACGGCAATGTAAACAATCACAGTTCATTTTGAGTTGTCAAAACGTCCGAATCAAAACATTGACATTTTCTATCGAACACACAAAAACACAAGCAGATATAATTATAAGGACGTGGGTTCAATCCAACATAAAAGGTATGAATATAATGTTAACATTTATGTTTTCAAATCACTTATTTTGACTTCCCGAGGTGTACCATCGAATCGAATCATTACAACCACTTGAAGATGCACATCATGAATTCCTCCAAATTTACTTCATATCGGCAATATAGATGATCAACGTCAATCAATTAATGCAGATGTGAGAAGAATAATTTCTCAAAATCTGCAGCAACTACTTCATAAACATCATGCATTGGTTCGATTGTTTAAAACTGCTTTGGAACGTATGCCAAGTGACGATCATGAGGTTGTGATTAGAGCAGATAAACGACCTGTTGGAGCACATGACGCCAATTCAACGCCCCTACAATAGACGAAGTGGCAATTATGATTGTAGGTGAAAACTTGGAAACGCGTGATATTGTTCTTACGCGTCGCAATACTGGAGAATTGCAACGAATATATGAAACACACCGTTCATACGATGCTCTACAATACCCGCTAATGTTTTGAAGAGGTGATGATGGATATTACTTCAATATCAAAATGATATATCCATTGAATGGTGAGTACCTTCATTAAAGTTTGAAATGTCTACTTAATACAAATTTGAATTATTTGATTTCAGGCCAAGAGACCACCAGGAGAGTGAGCTCGATGAATTATTATTCATTTCGTTTAATGGTTCAATAAAATACTGATACCTATTTGCTGAGATTTATTCGATTGTTGCAGCAGTATTGTGTGGATATGTATTGTGAAACTAGCTGACCCGGCTGACTTCGTACTGCCTCAATCGATAAATAAAAAAGCAACTTTAATATTATAATGAACTTTTGGGCTATAGTGTTGGCCAAGAAGGGTTTATGTGAGTGTAAATAGTAAATGAAAAGGTCTTGATTCTTCCAATTTTTATTTAAGAAAGGTTTAGAATAACTTCCTATCCCAGAAACTAAGAGCGTAGGGGATCTGGTGGTGGGACCAACTGTGGCAATTGGCAATTAGATGTGGAAATACACAAAAAGGTAAAAAATATACAAAAATTTTAATTTAATTGAAATAGGTATGTGAATTGTTATTCATACATCAAAAGAATTCTCTTTATTTAAGAGGTAAAGGGGGAACTTCTTTTAATATTTCATCGATTGAAGCAGTACGAAGTCTGCTGGGTCAGCTAGTTTATAAATAAAAAAAAATGTCATTTGAATTGTGTTCTTGCCAATTTTGGTCTTTCGTCCTCGACTGCTTGATATGTTTGTCGCCAGTGGAATGATCAATCAAAGTTTTCATTTGGTTGTTCCTGTGGATATTGAAAACTCTGTGAGAAGAACAACTTAGGAATTCTCTCCGTAAAAATTAGCTCAGCAAGTAGTCGGGAGCCCAAGCGCGGCTAATTTTTTTTTATTTTGAAAGAAATAATCCAAGAATTACGAAAAACAAATAATCTGACGATTTCCTCAAGCCGAAGTAACAGAAATTCGTCCAGAAAGTTCAACGCGTGCACCTGCATAATGTCATTTTGTCTGATTTTTTTTCAGCGTTATAAGATGTTTGGTTTATCGTTAGGAGATGATTTCATTTCATCAGTGTCTTGTAGCGATCTCCAAAAATCTAAAGTTCCAAGAAATCGGGTTCGGGGTTTGAAACACACCCACAACCATAGAGCCAGAATTCAAGTGATCACGTTTCGAAATAACCCAATGAACATGGTGTTTGGGTGACCCTTCTCCAAGAGACCCACACGGCAAAAAACAAAACTTCGTGAAGGACAATTGATGTGTTATGCATAACCATAGCTCTCGAGACCAAAGATGATCCGAAAATGTCTTATATTTCAAAAAACTTGAAGTCTACTGATTAAAATTCGTCAGATTAAGCGAATTTCTCGAGGAAATCGTCAGATTAAGTTACAGCACATCTAGGATATAGAGATGAACAATAAACATCTTAATCTGACGCGTCCGAGTATGTCAACATGACGATTCCAAACATCGTCGCTGGTTTGCGTCACATCCAAATCGTCAGATTATTTAATGGAAGACTTTTTTCAGGTCCAATCAACATCCCCGAGAAAAACGTTTTTTTTTTAATTTTCAATCCTCACCTTAGCCCAATCCCACCAGTCAAATGGTCAGATTAAGCTATATTCATCATTACAAGTACGTAAGCCATGTATGCTACCTCAATCTGACGCGCTCGAGTATGTCCATGTAACAGTTTTTTTCAGATTTTTGAAAGCCTATAGCTGCTTCCCCACCGATGAAAAGGTATACATTATATAACATTTTTTACTGTTTATCATCTAAGCTTTGCAACGAAATAGGTCTCTATGACGATCGAGTAAATCCAAATTTAGCAACGTGGGCTCCCCTACTATGAGATATTGCATATCGTAGGCCTAAATCATAAATCTGCTAAGTCCTTTGTTCAGTGGCGTAACTGGGTGTGGGCGACGTGGGCGACCGCCACGGCCTCGCGCCCTTAAGGGCCTCAAGGCCCAATGATTCCCCGTCCTTCCAAGATAAATCATTTTATTTACAGATGAATTTTATGAAGACTTTTTTCTTTGTTAACGACGATTTCTAGTTCGTACCTCTCAGCTCATTCATCAACTTTCGATAGCGCAATATATATGCAGAAATTCACACAAATCTAAATCGTGCAAGGAATACCTACATACATCAGTTTACTCTGGTCGCCGCTTGAGGGTGACAAGAGCGTATCTCCACTGCCCTAAATCAGAAAGAATATTTGACTTTGAAAGCAGCGATAAACCTGTACAGGGTATATTGAATTGGTTGGTTGTTACTTTTTTTGGTATTTCAGGTCTAGATAGGGAAAGATGTTGGAAGGAGTCCTCTGCTCGATTTTCGCGAAAACACCATGAATATAAACCGTTTCGCGATATCTTCATTTGTTTTAGGATATATATAACTAAATTTTGATATTTGATCGATTTTGAAAGTGTGCCATGACATTTTTATTCAGGAAAATATGTGACAACGATTGAAATTTTTAAAGGCTATTTTCACAGGAAATAATTCACTATGTTCATTTTTTGTCTCGTCTACTAAGGGTGGAAAAAAACTTTTTTCTTTTAAAAACGATCGGATTTTTTCATCTTATTCAAAAAAAAAAAAAAATTAGAGATGAAAATTTACAAAAAGAGTCTTAGTTGCAGTAAAAAAGTGCTTGTAAAAAGTTTCAATCGTTTTCAGAGATTTTGGAAAATTAACAAGTTATGGCACATCTTCGAAATCGATCAAATATCAAAATTTTGTCTTTTATAAATAAAGATGTGGTGAAACGGTTTCTACTACTGGTGTTTTGACGAATATCGAGCCCAAGACTCCTTTTAACGTTTTTACCTATCTAGTACCAGAAACTGCAAAATAAAGCAATTTGCTGTACACTTGTATAATAGTCATCATTGAAAATGTGGGACAGCTTTCCCAATATATAGCAAAAACAGCATGCAAGAAGTTTATCCATTTAAATTTTTTTGACTATACTGGTGTGTACAGTATCTGCTGAAAAAAAATTCTCAAAATTAAAGCTGGTGAAAAATAATCTGCGAAATACAATGTACCAGGAAAGACTTTCTGTTTTGGCAACCCTCTCTATCGAAACAGATTTAACATCGCAGCTGGACTATGATGGCATAATTAAGAAGTTGAGTGAGGCTAGAAGCCGACAATTTCTATTTGACTTTAACTTCATAATTCGTCACATATATTTTAGTATATGTTAGACAATTTCGATTGTTTCTTATGGAAACCTTTCTTCATCAAGAAGCCTCGCAAATTTTATCTCGCCCACATATTATTGAGATCTTGTTACTGCCCCTGTTTTTAATGGATTTAGCAGGTTTACGAATTAGGCCGACGATATACCGATTTCCTACCCTCGTAAAGATTGAAAAATGAATCTGTTTTCTCAACATACTCTCTAGAAAAACATCCCCACCCGTTTTAACAAGAGCGTGTTGATGTCTGTTTATGAGTAAATTTTTTTTGGCAGAGTACAATTCGCGTTCGTTTTTTTTTTAACTTCCCCAGTTATGTCAATGCCTTTCATTTATTCGTAAAGGCACTCTTCTCGTCTGTCAAAAATTCATTAAGATCAAGACATCACTATCAATAGGGCCGGGTCCTGATAAAAATCAAACCGAGGGTGAAAATTTCCAATGGCACTCGAAATTTCACAGACGCGGCCGTTCAACAGCTCTCGGAAGAAAGAACACGGTCCGTCGGCCGAGCGACCATGAGTGCCCTCTGGCGGATGCGAATTTCTGGGTCGGGAAATCCGGCTGCCAGCGAGCCTCTCTCTAAGGGGCTCGTCTTCAAAAGGAATCGAGGGGGCCCTTCATGAGGAGGAGTCCCTCTCGGATCGGGACGGGACCAAAGAGATGGGTCGAGGAGATATCGGGGCGACACCCGCCATTAGGGAAAATAGGATCCCACCCGGTTTGGAGATTGATTTTCACGTTGTTGAAGACATTTCTTAGAAAATATATTAGATAGCTTTGATATTTTGATAGATTGATTGAATTGAATTAATTGTAATTGTCAAGTAAAAACTGATAGAAAACTTATGCATATTTTGCTTTAAAAACTGTTGAACTGGTACAGTTTTTACATTGGTCCTTCGAGCCGTTGCAGTTAATTCGTGAAATTTCATTTGTTCGCCCTATGGAACCGAGAAGAAGTTCAAGATCGACGAAGGGGATTCCACCGTTGAGATTTGGTGTAGATTCTGTCGACAAAAGCAAAGTGGTCTCTCTAGGAACAGGAGTGATACCATGTTATCTAGGAATGGCCGAAGTTTTGATGTTGAGAAATCTACGAATTTGAAGGAGGTGGTAGATCCGTTATTTCAAAATTCTTCTATGGTTCAAGAGAAAAATGAAGAAAAACGTAGTGATGAAAAGAAATTGAGTAAAAAGCGCTCAGACCATATTCCGCATGGTAATGAAAAGAATATGAGAGAAGAGCCTCCAAGAGCTTTTTATAAGTGAATTCAAAAAATCTTCTGAACTGTATAAACTAAATGATTATGACAACCTATTGAGATTAGATAAGAGTTTGAAAGGTAAGGCACGTGAAACTGTCAAACCTCTTTTGAGTTCACCGAATAATGTATCAAAGATAATGAAAATGTTAGAAATGGAAGACATGATTGGATCATTGTGAGTTTAATGGAAAAATTAAAAAAAATTTGGGTTTGTTAGCGAAGATAAATTAGATATTTGTATTTCATTCTCTAATGCTATCAATAACCTGGTCACCACAATGAAAAATATTGATTGCACTCTTTATCTATTCAATCCAGAACTTCTGTCAACAATTGTAGAGAAGCTTTCCCCAATCCAGAAATACAATTGGGGTAAGTACAAGTTGCGAAGAGATAAGGAGTCATTACCAACATCTCTAGAAGACTTCGCAATCTGGTATGAGGATGAAATAGGTGCAGTTGCATCTATTTCGATTCCATCAATTTTGAAGTCAAAGGGTAATTCCAAAAAAGAAAAAATTTTCTCTTTGAATGATAATTCTGAAAGAATTTCTACAAAAAAGCCATGTCCTCTCTGTAAAAAAGATGGCCACTACATAGCTAAATGTAGAGTATTTCTTGAAAAAACAATACCAGAACGACGAAAAATAACTTCTGATTTGAAATTATGCTTTTCTTGTTTGAATTTAGGGCATAGTTTGAAACGATGTTATAGGAAGAGGAATTGTGGCGTGGATGGATGTGCTGGACAACATCATCCTTTGGTTCACCTAGGTGTTGATACCAGTCAAGAAACATCCATCCAGCAAAATTCAAACTTCTGTGGCCAACTCTCAACATAGCGACACTCTGTTTTACTGAGAATAGCGCCAGTTATTCTTCGAGGACCACTTAGAAAATATATTAGATAGCTTTGATATTTTGATAGATTGATTGAATTGAATTAATTGTAATTGTCCAGTAAAAACTGATAGAAAACTTATGCATATTTTGCTTTAAAAACTGTTGAACTGGTACAGTTTTTACACACGTCTTTATACGGCGGCTGCGATTCCTTCGACGATTTTAACATTTTCGAATCGATCCAATTGGGAAAATTTGGGAGCAGTCGTGGATATCGTCATGTTGTGATTCGTGCTTCATGCGAATTTTTCAGAGGGTTCATTTTCATATTTTGATACTTGTATATGTATGAATGTATACAAGTGTAACTACAAGTTACAACTGGTCCTATTGGGATATTTTCCGAAAGAGATCTTGACACCGCTAGTTACGTACAGGGTGATTCATTTATCTTGGTAACCCCAATTTTCTCGAAAACGTAAGAATATTTTTTCATTCTGTGAATGGCGTTTTGAACACGTCAATGTCGACTTGAGATGCGCATAAAAATCTGCGGAATGAATAAAGAAGTCAGGCGTCGCGGCGCTATCAGAAATTTTTTTTTCAGGGACATACCATTTTTATCATGTCATTCGAAAGATAATTTCATTCTGAACTTTTTCTTCGAGTACAATTTTTATCTATTTCTAACCGTCAGCGATCTGCAGCGTGTTTTATTTCATTTATTTTTTTTCTATATTGTGCCTATATATGTGTATATATATGCCTCGATTTGAAGACATAGATATGATTTTGTGCCTTGAATTTCTAAACAATCTGTCTCTTTAAATATTGAATATGAGGATACAGCAAGATGGGGCTCCATGTCACAACGCTGCCATTGTGAAGAGATATTGAGATTAAGAAGTCGAAAATGAATGGACCCTTATATTTTGACCAAAGTGACATATAATGAAATTGGGAGATGATTCAACTTGTGAATGGATCATAATGGCTAGATGATCTTTTATCATGAGGTTGGAGAAATGATATTAGATTTTGTCACTGAGATGAGAGATATACCGGTTTCGGCCTTCTTGAGCCTCATCAGTATCCCGCACATCTTCAGGACAAAATCTTCATAAAAAACTTCAGAATTGTCACCACCTTAGTACTTTGTAATATTTTTCTCATTACTTCACAACCAATTGCTATAAATTCTGAAGTTTTTTATGAAGATTTTGTCCTGAAGATGTGCGGGATACTGATGAGGCTCAAGAAGGCCGAAACCGGTATATCTCTCATCTCAGTGACAAAATCTAATATCATTTCTCCAACCTCATGATAAAAGATCTCTGAGCCTGGGAATTGAAAATGGTATTCATTTCGATGATTACTATTTTGAATTCATCTATGTTTCAAAAATGTTCTCGATGTGCCTTCGTAAAGGCAAAGAATTTTTTTTTTCTTAGATGCAACAATGTTATAAATAATGCAAAATCAATTCTAAAACTTCGATGTTTAATTGTCAAACATCGATGATCATCGAAAATCAATGATAATCGATCACCCCCATTTCTAAGGAAAGCCCATATATAATAACCTGCATTTTCATATTTTTTCACCGTTTAAACTTTCCCTAAAATTCCACGAATAAGTCAAGACCAAAATTTGCCAAATTGGTCCAGCCGATTTCAAGTTTTAGCGTACATTACTCACAGCAATTCATTTCTATATATACAAAGAAGATGACCATAAATTATTGTTGATATAGAACAGATTTTATGAAGTTGACTCTACGTACGACATAATGAGAAAATCCTAAATAACTCAAGAATTATTCATTTTAAGAGCATTAATATGTGAGAACACTATCATTATCAAAATATTCCGATGTGAAGTTTGATCTGAATCCGTTCGGTGGTTTTCACGTTTTCCCTCACATCCTCACAAACTTTCGCTTTAATAATATCAGTAGGAATTTGCAGTCCACTTCTCATTCTGAGTACCCATCAGCATCAAACAACCAGATTTATCAAACTAATACGGGCAACATAGGTATCATATTCCAGATTCGTTGCATATTTAGTTTTTGCAACTACACCGCATATCGCGAATGAACATAAATATATCTACGAAAGAGATGGTGAGCAACGTTCCCTTAACTTCGTTCCCGTTAAAATGAAGAATGCTCTCCAGTATGTACACGAGGTGAAACATTACTTCCGGCAGAATGTTTAATCGATATGCTGTGTACGCCCCCAATTTCATTTATGGGACTTGTTCCAGTAGCGCAGCCAACGCTACATGTGTTCATGATTTCAATTCGAAAATAATTTCTCTATTTCGGTATCGTAATAAGTTCATGTCAGTTCTTGAAGTAGTGCTGTGATGAACTCATTACAGCATCGTTTTCAGTTAGTATTTTATTTTAAAACGAGTTGCAGAATGAGCTCCTATCCCAACACGAATGTGAAATTTTCGGAAGCATGATTGTTGGAATTGCCTTCTGCAACGAGTAAATCTTGAATTGGACCTTGCCAGTTGCTGTGACTTATAAAATTTGACAGAAGAAGGAATTTGAATTGATTTGATTTGAAAATTGAGAAAATCTGAGGTCAGTACTGACAACCACAAAATGAAAAATTCAACTGAAAACAATGCTGTAATCAGTTTCATTACAGCACTACTCATAGTACTGTAATGAACTCATTACGATACTGAAATAGAGAATATACACTGCGCAAAAAAATTAACGCACATCCCGAAAATCTCAATTTTAATGAAAGTTAACTTTACATTGATTTTATAACTTATTTTTTATGTTCTCTCGGGAAGGTTTTGAACGAAACAAGACACATTAAATGGAAGAAAAGTTCAGGATTTCACCGAATCTTATGTGAAAACTGCGAATTTAACAATTTTCAAAATACATACTGAAATGCTGATAAGTGATTTAATACTTAGTATTTCCACCCCTTGCGTTTATTACAGCTCGCCAACGACGGTTCATACTCAAAATGAGTGATCTCGAAATGTTCTGATCTATTCCTTCCCAGATTTCTGCGAGTTCGATTCCTAAATTATTTAGAGTAGCTGGATGATTTTCTGAACCTCTCAGCCTTCTATTGAGGTTGTCCCAAACCTTCTCAATCGGATTGAGATCTGGACTTCTTGCTGGCCATTCCATTCGAGAGACTTCAACCTCTTCAAGTTACTCCTGAACGATGCGCGCACGATGGGGTTTGGAATTATCGTCTATAAAAATGAAATTTTCACCAATGCATGGGGCAAATGGCACTACTACATGCTGTTCAAGAATGTTCCTTTTATACTTATCAGCATTCATAGCTCCATTATCAACGACCACTAGGTATGTGCGAGCAGTCAAAGATATTCCATCCCATACCATAATCGATCCTCCCCCGAAACCAGTAATAATCAGGAAATTGCACTGAGCATATCTTTCATGTGGACGTCCGTATACAAGGAAACGTTGATCACAATGGTAGAGGCAGAATCTGGACTCATCTGTGAAGAGAACTCTTTCCCAATGGATAGGCTCTCTCGAAAAATCCAAACGCGCCCTTCGATGGGCTGCGGTAAGAGCAGGGCCTGTTACCGCGACACGAGGCCTCAAATCATATTCTCTGAGGCGAACTCTTATTGTCTGAGTGCTAATTTGCACCCCATGAGTTTGCTCAAGCTGATTTTGAAGGAGGCGAGCGGTTGCGAACCGTTGTCTCAACGAAGAAACTCTCAAGTAACGTTATTGAATGGCAGTTGTTACCCGTGGTCTACCCTGTCGTGGTCTTCGGACATTCATACCTCTCTCCCTGAATCGCTGCAACATTCTGGACACACTTGTATGGGAAACTCCAAACCTTTCTGCAATTCTTGTGTATGTCCACCCTTCTTCTCGCAAAACTACCGCTTGGGCACATTCCTCTTGGGTCAAATTGCGTGTTTCGCGTTGCATAGCGATCAAGTGTAGAAAAACAAACGAAAGAAAAACTATTTATCACTAGAATTGATCGAGACCAACTGATTTTAGAATGTAGCCAATACATTCAAAATCTAATAATATCATCTTTTTTATTTCCTGCTGGGAAAAAACATCTGTATTGAAGAAAAACGTTGAAACTTGATAACATATGCATGCATAATTCTGATAAAAATAATTATCATTGAGAACACCTTCAGTTGCAGAATAAATTTGTGATTTCCATAATGTGCGTTAATTTTTTTGCGTAGTGTATTTTTAGTGTTGTGGTTGTCAATACTGACCCCCGATCCTATCAATTTTCAATTCAAATCAGTCAAAATTTGGTCAGTCACACCAGCTACCAAGATAAAATGCAAAAGTCAATGAAATGTCTGAAAAATTATCTAGAATCTCCCTCATCGGTTTATAAACAATTTTAAGAACTAGAGGCACTCTTCCTAACCAGCTTTTTTGCCTCATCTACTTATTCCCAGCTAATCAAACTTCCTCGAACTAGTCATTGACCGAAAATTGGACACAAAAAGCTGGCGTGAAAGAATTTTTTCAAGTTCACCCACTCATGATACTCACTTCTTCGTGTTGAGAATGAAGTTTGTCCTCGGGAACAGGTTCAAACCCCGGAAGGTGAAAATTACCATCGTACTCAGTGCAGTACTCGACAACAGGCGGTGGTTTCTCTCTATTCTGGATAGCTTCTTCATAGGATTTCTCGTAGCATTCCTTTATGAAAAGGGCTCTTCGTTTTCCTGAAAATGACCAAATTATTTTCAATTTCGTTTGCGGAAAATATACTTAGAATATCTTCAGGCATATGAAATTCAGGACAATTCGTAATCTGAGGGGCGAATCGTTCGTCAGTGGTTACAAAACAAAAAATAAGAAGTGAAAATTACAAAAATAAATGCCGTGTATTAAATTGGAAATAAATAGAATAGTGCAATCAAATTTGTGTGTGATTTTTCAGGAAACTCAGGTGGTGATAGAAATTCAACAAATAATGATAAACTTAGGCGTACAGTGGAAAAAAACGGAATCTAATGTTATGTTGAATATAAATATTTGCACTAATTTGCTAATTGCAGTTTCAACGAAAAAATTAATGTTTTGTTGTGACGAATCAGAAATTTTTGGTTCCGAAAAATATTCGGTTTTCTTGAGTTCATTATGGTTCATTTGGGTTCTGTAGCGATCTTCAAACATCTGAAGTTCCGAAAAATCATCACCTGGATCACCTGCTCACAATCAGAGAGCAAGACTGAGAATTTAAATTTGGAAATTGAAGGAATCTCGAAGTATAAGGGTGATTACGTTCCGAAATTAGCCACTGAACATGGCGTTGACGTCTTCTCTAAGAAACTTACAAAGCAACAGAGAAAATTCTTCGTGAAAGAGGACAATTCAAACGCTATGTACTCATTGATTTTCCACTTGGTCCAATCTACGATTTAGCTTGTTGTGTTAAGAAATTATCAGTTTTTCAAAAAAAAAGATTAATTGGGGTATTTCATTTCCTTCAAATTTTGTGAAATTTCTGTCATAACTATTTTAAAACGAATGAATTTCTGCAGTGGGTGATTAGTTTGAAAACAAGTAAATTCATTATAAATAACTAGTTTTTTCTGCTTTTGCCTTCTTTTTATTTCAGATTAAAAATATCGGGTAGATTGGTGAAGAAAGTTTTTTCTGCTGCCCATAGAAGTACAACATGAAGATGTTCTTTTGATCACGTAGATGTCCTTCAAGATCCTCTAATATAAATAGTAAATTTTTTTCTAACAGGGTTGAGGTCAGAGTTTTTTTATGTTGAGGTTTTTCCCTGTCCTCATTTTATCGTATGGATTTCCTGTGTTGCACTAACCCCAGCTATGTACTTTTTTGTTTCAATAATGTATTGTTTCACTAGCTGACCCGGCAGACTTCGTACTGCCTCAATCGATAAATAAAAAAGCAACTTTAATATTATAATAAACTATTATGGTATAATACCTTGAAAGTGGACATAAAATTGTCCTGTACAATATGTGTTGCGCCAAACGATATCGTCAGGAAACAGCTTTTATATTTTTGAATGTTGGCCTAGAAGTGTTTAGAATCAGGGTAAGGGATCTAGTGGTGGAACCAATTGTGGCAATTGGCAATTAGATTAGCTAGCTGACCCGGCGAACTTTGTTCCGCCTTAGAGATGAATAAAGTGTTAATTACCACTAGTTTTTTTAAAGAGAAAATATATTAGGTGAAATGAAGAAAAACACAAAAGTACAAAATATACAAAAAATTTGATCGCATTCAAATAGGTTTGTACATTCTCTTTATTTAAGAGGTGAAGAGGTAATTTTTGTTTTATATTTCAATTTTACAATTCCTTCATTGTAGTACCTTGTGATGAACAAAATTTTTAGTTTTTTTCCGGGTGCGAGAATAAATAGGGAAGAAAGTTTGCCGACTCGTTAACTTGCAACATACACATGGCCATTTTCCAGATTCAAGCCACACACGTCGAAAGACGGGCCTTGCGATGTGTTATTTGTAATAGCAAACGCAAGACGAATGGGAAATTGAATTCTCTTAAACTCAAATGGCATATCTGTGGGGATCATCGGAATTCTGAGAATAAGAACTTGCTCACCTTTATACTTTTCTTTGAGAATTGTGCAATGAATCACGTTACATTTAAGGTATTTCACCACCAAACGTGTTCCCTTGCATAATTTTGGCTGGAAAAGATTTCTCAACATAATGACAACTAACCCAACCTTGAATTGATAATTGTGTGGTGGCAAACCTGGTGAATCCAATGAGTTCAATAACTCAGTAGGATAATTTGTAGTTTCATTCTCGTTTGTTGCATTATCTATAGATTTATAACAAAGCAGTGAACCAATCATTTCACTTTGAATGATCAAATTTACGTCCATTGTAAATCGGCATTTACTTCCGCGCAAAGACCTTAGAATTCTAAGGCTAAGACATTTAGGCAACTCAAAATACACAGTAATTGTTCACATTGCCATCTAATGGCGATAATAGTAGAATAGGGATTTGTTCAAAACATTTCGTCATAAAATTTTCCGTAGTGTTCGGAACAAAAATAGGAGTAATAACACATGGACTCAAATGCGTTGATATTATTAGAAAAGGTTCACCGAATTAATATCAAATATAATACTTTCACGAAAACGCTATTAACCGTAGTGACACATACTGGGGTTATCCGCAAGAAGAAAAATTATTTCCTTTTTCTTTCCATTTCATCAAATTTTTCAGAGTTTTAATGAATTTTATGTTAACCCCGCAGGAGAAGAATCCAACAAAAAATCTTTTATAACAAACAATTCAAACAATCTTGAGTTATAAATGGTGTAACCAACAATATGGCCGACTTAGTTTTATATATTAAGATATCTCAAGCTCGATATCGGGCTTTCGATTGTCTCTTCTATTATGGTCTAGGGATATCACTACCGAAAACTGAGAGATTCTCTACAAGATGTTTCAGAATGTACAGATTTTACACAGAAATATTCTAATTCCACTGTGAGGTGGTTACGCATTTCAGGAAATACCGAAGAAGTGGAGGGCGTAAGACGCAGCCACGTTAATTGAGTTTCGAATAAAGCACGGGACAGAGGATAAAGGTCCCCGCCGACGTCCCGAACTTATGACACAACACACAACGTCCAAACACAACACGGCCGACGGGCACAACTCCCATGTTGATGTCCCGGGAGCAGAACAAGAGAGGATTAATTGTCTCGGTGATATTGCAGTCCCCGGCGAAACCCAGGTGCATAAAGTGTACTTTGGACCACGCCGGTTCGGAACAAGCCGGCTGTATGCATGAAGCCCCGACAACACTTAATGAAGGGAAGTTTATAGGGTAGCGAATTCTCGTTATGCCCAAGTTGATCTTCCCGGGGAACGATATTATTGCCCTGTCTGAGCGGTAAGCTACTTAGAGTTCCATCTACTGAAATTCCCATCAAAGGATGATTCAATTTGGGGGCTGTCCTTTTTTTCTAAAGTCTACATATACAGGGTCTACCAAGTTCTACGGCCTATTAGGCGTTTCTGGAGAACTGGACCTATTTGAAATCTTAAAATTGGGGTTGTATTATTGACATTATCTACCGATCTAAAATATTCTTGGAGCCTGACCACTTTCAGTTATACAGGGAGTGAAAAAAAAATTGTCAAAATTTTTTTTTCTGTTTTATTGTTTTCGAATTTGATAGAATCACAGTATAGAAACCAAACAGTAGGTGCACTCTCGATAAAATGAACTGAAATTTTTACTCCCTCGAGATTTAGCGCATACCTCGGTGCGCACGATGAAGTTGCTAGAATATGCATTCAGTTTAACGGCAATTTGAAATATTCGTAGTGTCAATTTCGCAAAGTGCTTCATTCCAAAGATTATAGCGATGAAATAAGATTAAATATAAGAATATGACATTATAATTTTTGCTTCATTTATTTTCATACACTTCTCTAATGATTTTTAGATGGGAAGACTTGTGTCGAAGTCACTTTTTTTAACACTGATATTTTAAATTCATATACCAATGGCATTATATTCATTATAATTTCGTCACAACCAAGTTATAATGTAATAATCATCAAAATATCCTCCAGGAAATCATAGCACCACGGAGTGCACTTACTGGTTGGTTTCTATACTGTGATAGAGTATGCAATTCTGAATACATTCGTACTCAAATCGTTGCATTCGTCAAAATACTTTCCAAAATATCGAGAATATCTATCAAATTCAAAAACAGAAAAAAAAATTTTTTGAAAATTGTTTTTTCACTCCCTGTATAACTAAAAGTGGTCAGGCTCCAAGAATATTTTAGATCGGTAGATAATGTCAAACAATAATATAATCCCAATTTTCAGATTTCAAATAGGTCCACTTCTCCAGAAACGCCTAATAAGCCGTTGAACCTGATACACCCTGTATAAAGTCCGTTTCAGAATTATTGGCATCTCGGGCGGCTATAAAATCTCGAAAATATTATAATCTTCAAATTTAAAACTAAGACGGTCATTTTGTTGGTTACACCATTTATAACTCATGAACTGTTTGTTATGAAAGTTTTTTTTTTGGATTCTTCTGACGAAATGTTTTTAACAAATCTCCATTCTAATATATGTAAACAATTACTGTGTATTTTGAGTTGCCTGAACGTATGTTTTGGGGGCGCATTGATTCTTTCGTCTGGTGACTTCGGAGAAGCATTACCAGTAATTCCAAAATCAACGGCTGCCGATGAAATAAATTCTTGCCCAAAATCATCAACTTCAAATTTGGTTAGGTAATGAAGCTCTCAATTAAGTTGATTGCGGTTGGAATAGTACAAATAGATATTTGCAGCCCACAAAAATGCAAGAAACACCTGCACCACATAAATTGTTGAAAATGATTTTTTGTAACTTCAAGGGACAATGCGTCATGCACCTGCAGAAAACTGAGTCTTTTTTGTAACGCTACATGTTGGGAATCTGCAGGTGTTAACTGCCAAAACAGTTGTTCAATCTTTGGCAAAGATGAAGAAATAATTGACAGTGGCGACAGCCACTCAGAATGAGGAATGTTCACATTTTTCAATTTCTACATATTCCTATTCTCCGTAGAAAATGAAAATATTGTGTCCAAAAATTATTTGGGTATTTCAAATAGCGTCCGAGATATCGAGTTATAAACATGAGTTCGATGGATCCGTGTGACGTCACTTTACATCCAACGACTTTATCGCGAGGAATTGAATATTCACAGGGTTGTGAAATTCGAACTACTAGGTCTTTTCGACTGGAACAAAAACTAGTGATTTCATATACATATAAGTTATACTTATATCGATCGATTTTGCATACCTGTGAACATTCCTCATTAGATTCATTTTTTGACACAAAAAGTATTAATTTCACGAGGATAAAGTGATGAATAAATCAAATGTTAAATGATATTTCCTTATTTTCATTTTGAATATATAGTAGTTGCTTTTAGGGGTTGAAAAATAAAAAAAATCCTTAAAACTAATATTGATCCAAAATACTGTTTCAAAATTGATTGAAATTAATTAGTTATATTGAGAAAGACCCATTTTCACGCATTTTATGCTGGAAGGGAGTGGTTTATACGGTCATGAAGTATATGAAGTCCTTAATTAAATTCATAAAACGCTACTGAGGCCCAAAAATTACATAACGAAAAAGCAAATACTCAACGTCAACAAATTCACACTCTTAAACATACTTCAACTAAAACCATGACGTGAGTGACCATCAAAACTGAAAAATTACGCATTGTTCACCACAAATCGAGCTGTGTATATTATAAGTGATTAAATTCCTCAGAATGATAAAAGTTATCGTACAGTAATAAGAATAATCAGAAACGGATGAAGCATGTTTGTGTGAGGAAATTTTTTTGTGAGAGCACATTCTAATTTTTTTTTCTAACTTTTTCGCTCTCGTCAATATCTTTCATGCATTCGTGTAGGCATTCCCTCGATGTTGCCCTTCAATTATTTTCCCTTCGAGTCCAAGGGTACTCCAATCCTTCTCTACTAATTGAATCAAACGTAATTAATGGTAATTTGAAAAGCGGCATGTTTGAGGCAACTTTTGGCATATCTCCGCAAAATGAATAGCTGGGATCGTTGAACTTATATTCCGATGTTACTGGGAATGATTCGAAGCCCTGCTAAAAACGTAGAAGTTCGTGCTTACTAGGGGTTCATCCACATGGGAAAAAACTTTCCTAATTTTAATTTGCATCTATTTCACCATCTTTTTGAAGTACGAATGAAATACCAGTGATATTCAGGAATATATACTGCACGAAAGTATTTAAAAATAAATTTGATGTGATAAGCTATCAGATTCATCATTCCGATATTTTCAATTCTGAGATATTCTATTATCTTCTGCCAACTGACTAAATTTCACCAGACAAATATGATATTAGATATAAGTTTCATGACCTATTCTCAAACGATATAGAATCGATATGGAAATAATTTTCTTCCGAGTTTTCTTCGGGATATCGAATATTATTCTTCAAATATCTATTGAAATATTGTCTGGGAGGTCTCCGCATTTTGAAAACTTAATATGGGTTTTCTCTCGCAGTCTCTGAAACAAGAAACAATTAGAAAACATTTTTCATTCATTGTTAGGCAACAATTTCCTCTCGTAAAGTTTTGGCCCTTGACAAATTAGTGCTCAAATTTTTACGCAGGGATCTTTCTTATATTAATAAAAAATTTTTCTTATTGTTTCAGAGACTGGGAGAGAAAACCAATATTGAGTTTTCAGGAAAATTATTCTTCAAGTACAATCAGTGATGATATATTCGTTGAACAATTGCTCGTTATTAGTTTTTTTCGTATAACAACATAATCTGAGGATATCAAAATATTGTCTCAAATATGGAAAACTATTACTTTCTACTCTTTTATTTTCTTCTCTCCAGTTCATCTTTGTTCTGGAGTTTGTATATCCAAAGAATAATTACCCGCCCAAAACCTGAAAAAAGGTACCTACGCAACATGATGCACATAAAAATTTTCATACAATAATTTTAAATTCGTAATTTCTCAAATATTGTCAATATATACATGAAGAAACTATAAAGGGAATAGAAAAATATTCAAAATTTTTTGGCAATTTTCAACAGGCTGTATCTCAATGAGAAATGGTCTTATAGAAATTAAAAAAAAACTAACTTTTGAAGCTTCAAGACTTTTGTTTCTGAATTTATTGATTCACAATTTTTCGGAGCACCGGTAGTCGACGGATGAAGCACGAAGAAAAATTTTTTTTATTTTTTTTCCTCTACGCTCATGGAAAAATTTTCTCGAGCTTGACCGATGCAAATGTCACGGAACCTATTTATTCAGCTCTAATTTGCTCTTCATGACTTTCAGATATAACCATTTGTCTTCGAGATATCCTGTTTTGAATGCAAAATTATCCTTTTGCACTCAACTGCCGATATCTCCGGAACTACAGAAAATTTCCTACAAAAATCTGTTTTGTTCAAGTTAAAAAATTTTTTTTTTCACCTGCCACATAAAAGTGGAAAAAGAGCAAATTGCCATTTTACTCTTTTTTTGTTTAATGGACTGCATCTTCGTCAATATTGGCGGAAAAGCTTAGGTTATGAAAAAATTTCATAGCCTGATGTTTTTTATTTAATTTTCAAAAATTTCCGAAATTTAAAAAAAAAATTCAACATTCGAAGAATTTCTTTAAATTTTGTTCTAAAAGTAAAATAAGAATAAAAAAAAATTTAATTTGAAAAAAACAAGAGACTATTTCTGACTGACCTCCACTAAGGCTATGAACTGGATACATTAAAACTTTTATTTTCCTCAGAAAAAAATCATGGAATGAATTCAAAGTTGACGATCCTCGTAAAATTTTCTCACACCACGTTTTGAAAAACAGTTTTTCTGAAAACCTTTCGGTAAAAAAAACGATTTAAAAAGATAAAGTCAAGTTTAAGGAAAAAAAAAACATTGTTCCCTTAATTTTTTAAAACGTCGAATCAATCGGTCCAAGAAAACCCCTGAACCGATCGATGTACCGATTTAGGGAGGACTTTGGGGAACATCAGGCTTCCAAAATTTTTTTATAACCTAAGCTTCCCCCAAAATTGAAGATGATACAGTCCATTAATCAAAAAATGGCAAAATGACATTTTTGTGTTTTTTTTTCACGTTTATCTGACAAGTGAAAAAAAATTTCTTTCTGATTGAACAAAACAGATTTTTGTATGAAATTTTCTGTAGAAAAAGAAATCACCTTTCGGCGCGGTAGACGGGCAGTATTTCCGGAGTTGAGTGAAAAATTATCCTTTTGCATTCAAAACTGAATATCTCGAAAGTCGTAAAAATCAAATAGGAGCTGATTGAACAGGTTATGCGACATTTGCATCAGTCTATCTAGAAAAAATTCTTCGTGAGCGTACAGCAAAAAAATAAAAATCCGAAAAATTTTAAAAAGTTTTTCTTCGTGCTTTATCCGATGTTTGCACGACCACCGGCACTCTGAAAAATCTTCAAGATTCAGAAGTTGGTTTTTTATACGACCATTTTTCACTGAGGTACAGCCTGTTGAAAAAAAAAATTGAAAATGTTCCTAAATATGTGGTAAGCAAATACCTTTTCAAGCTCAAAAAACCGGCGGAAGTCTCTAGTTATTCGTTGTCAATGGTTATTACCCCTTCCCCCCACGAAAAATAGCTATATCCGCCCTTGGTTATACAACTTCCAAATACAAAAACGAAAATCAATCGTTCTTTCCGTATTATTTAGAATATTTTTATAAGTCCTTTACACTGCGCCCTTCTGTCATCAAACATTGTCGTTTTTTCCTGAAATATATGAATAATGAATGCCCTGAAAATCCAGTTGGTATTAATATATATGAAAAAACTCCATCTATTGTTGTCGAATTCCTCAAACTGCCAGAACCAAAGCAATATACAGGACACTGTTTTCAAAGATCCTCCGCTTCATTGCTAGCAGAATCAGGAGCAAATATTACGGATATAAAAAAACATACTGGATGGAAGTCAACGTCGGTAGCCGAGGGCTATGTTGATTATTCCATTGCATATAAAAATGTCATTGCTGAAAAAATTCTCCCAACCTCAACATATCTTGGATCATCATCATCCAATATTGTAATTCCGGTTTCTAAAAGTACTGATGGTGCTGAGGATTCTAATAATGGTTGCGAAGCTTTCTAACGTTTTACGATTAATATTAATGTTCATAAGTAATTATTGTTAAATATTAATAATAAAAATTCGCAAGTGCTGAATTTTTCTCATCTGATTTTATCATAAGAAAATGGAGTGCTAAAACATTTTTTAACACTTATGTTAAAATAGTATATTCTAAAACAAGTTGCAGAATGAGCTCCTATTCCAACACGAATGCGAAGTTCGAAAACGAGCGACGAAGGAGCGAGTTTTCGATAGCATGAGAGTGTTGGAATTGCTTTCTGCAACGAGTATTAGACGGTATTTTCTCTATTTCAGTCAATTTTTGTAAAATACTCTCGAGATTCAAATGAAAATTCAGATTAGTGACTTTTGTATTGTATCTTGGCAGTTGGTGTGACATACGAAATTTGACCGATCGCGGAATTTGAATTGATTTGATTCGAAACTTGATTCGATCGGAGGTCAGTACTGACAACCATAAAACGACAAATATAACTGAAAACAATGCTGTAATGAGTTTCATTACAGCACAACTTTTGGTCCTGTAATGAACTCATTACGATACTGAAATAGAGAAATATTTTTAACACGCTTCCTCGTAAACAATCAATTTTAACATTGTTTGCTGTGATTCAAAGTGTCACTTCTAATGGCAGTTGTAAAAAATTTTTTTTTTATTATTTCTACCACTCGGGAAAATATCAGAGCTGGGTAGGTAAAGAGCGGAATGAAAAACTCAATTTCGCCCTTATAAGCCTGAATCAATGCGAATCCGCGGGATGAATCTGTTATCAAGCGACGAAATCTACCATAACAGAGTGATCCAGTTTATACCACTTGAAATATAAAATACGAGTGTCGTTTGTAGATTACTGCCTCGCTGAAAGGGCCCGATTCATCACTGTCACGTCTAAACGACCCCTAAGTGGAATACGTGGCTTTCACTCGTATAAAATTTAGATAACTGCGAACAGGTAGACATTAAGAGGGATATATATGACTGGAATAACAAATTCACTCGCAAATCAACGTACTGGCCCAAAAAATTTCTAACGCTTTCGAAAGTAGATATACAGGGGTCTTAATGAATGAGTTTTAACATTTAAAGGGGCTGAGAAAAACATTTTTTTTAACCTGTCACATAAACGTGGAAAACGAGCACAAAAATGTCATTTTGCCATTTTTTGGTTAATAGACTGTATCATCTTCAATATTGGGGAGAAAGCTTAAGTTATAAAAAAAATTGGCAGCCTGATGTGTCCCAAAGTCCCTCCCAAAATTGGTATATCGATCGGTTGAGCGCTTTTCTTAGACCGATTGATTGAACATTTGAAAAAATCAAGAGGACAAGGTTTTTTTTTCTTTAAATTTGAGTTTATCATTTCAAATCGGTTTTTTTACCGAATGAGTCGAAAGGTTTTCAAAAAAACTGTCTTTTAAAACATGGTGCCAGAAAACGGAAAAAGTCAGTCGCTCAAAATTTCCTTACCGTGGGCAAGTTAGAGCTATCAACTTTAAATTCATTCTCTGATTTTTTTCTGAGAAAAATGAAGGTTTAAGTGTATCCAGTGTCCTTATCTTCAGTGAAGGTGAGTAAGAAACGGTCTCATGGTCTTTTTAAATGAAATTTTTTCATTCTTATTTTATTTTCATTTCAGAACATAATTTAACGAAATTCTTCGAATGTTACTTTTTTCTCCAAATTTCGGAATTGACAGAAAAATTTCTGAAAAGTGAAGAAATGATATAATTATTGGTTGATTCAAAAAATTAGTGCAAGTTTAACTCGTTTCCTTAATTTTTTCAAAATTCCAATCAATCGGTTTAGGAAAACTGCTGAACCGATCGATCTACCAATTGAGGGAGGTCTTCGGGAAACATTAGGTTGTAAAATTCTTTTATAATCAAAGCTTGTCTGCCAATATTGACGGAGATATTTTTTTGCTCTTTTTCCACGTTTATGTGACAGGTGAAAAAAAATTATTTTAAATTGAACGAAACAGATTTTTTTACGAAATTTTCTGTAAAGAAAGAAATCGCCTTTCGGCTCGCTAGGCGATCTATAGTTCCGGATATATCGACAGTTGAGTGAAAATAGTATATTCTAAAACAAGTTGCAGAATGAGCTCCTATTCCAAAACGAATGCGAAGTTCGAAAACGAGCGACGAAAGAGCTAGTTTTCGATAGCATGAGTGTTGGAATTGCCTTCTGCAACGAGTATTAGACGGTATTTTCTCTATTTCAGTCAGTTTTTGTGAAATACTCTCGAAATTCAAATGAAAATTCTGATTAGTGACTCTTGTATTGTATCTTGGCAGTTGGTGTGACATACGAAATTTGACAGATCACGGAATTTGAATTGATTTGATTCGAAACTTGATTCGATCGGAGATCAGTACTGACAACCACAAAATGAAAAATATAACTGAAAACAATGCTGTGTTTCATAACAGCACTACTTTTAGTACTGTAATGAACTCATTACGAAACTGAAATAGAAAGAAGAGATACAGCCTCTTGAAAATCACCAAAAAATTTTGAATATTTTTCTGTTCCTTTTATTGTTGCTCGAAGTATATATTGACAATATTTGAGAAATAAGAAATTTAATATTTTTGTACCTCCTCGGGTTTTCAATACTCATAGGCGGGAGTTATTACCCCTTAACCCCCCCCCCTGTAAATCCGCTCTTGACTTCATAGCAAAGATGTAATTGAAAAGAGACCAAATAAATAATGATATAATTACACATGAAGCGTGTAATGAAATGATTTATAACCGAAATTCTTAGATATTCTTGATATTCATAGCAAGCAATTATCCCTAACCTATATCAATTTTCAGATCACTAGCATCAAAACTAGCGAAGACAGTGATATTAAAAGAGTCTTCCGGGCATCGTTAGCTCGTATTGGCGGGGGCTCGGTACATTCATTGGATAAAAGCATTCAGGGATATATTCAAAATTTTTACAAATTTCGTTTTCATCCTTGCCGAATCGGAAAAAACGGTAAATTCAAGAAATGTCAAGGAATCTCCTATTGAAATACGTGGATCTACAAATCAAAGACGCACCCTGTAGACATAAGAATCTCTTGCTGCTGTATTTGCCGTTTTCTGGATCAGGGAGACAGGGGAAAAGAAGGAGATATCAGCGAAAGGCACTCCTACAAATAGACATATTTCACACTTGATTTTCATTATTTTTACTAGTTGGAATACGGGTAGAAATTTTGACTTATCTATCCCGTCTTCCCTACTAGACATTTTTTATATTCAACATCCAAAATATCATATATTGGTAGCAGACAAAACAGTATTTATCAGCGTCAAGCGCCCTCAAACGGAAAACTCGGTAACTATATTTGTGTGCTCGAATATTTATCGCTTGTCATGTATTTCGAGTATCCATCCGCACATATGTAAAGAATAAAGAAATTTTCTACCTTATTATCAAGCATTTTCGGAAAAAACATGGTGATTTATGTTTACAAAAAGAAACCCCGTAACATGGAAAACTATTCGACTTTTTTCTCAATGAAATGCTGGATCATGAACATTTCAGAGACTCTTTTCTCATCTGATTTCATCATAAGAAAATGGAATGCTGAAATTTTTTTTAACACTAATGTTAAAAATATTTTTAACACGCTTCCACGTAAACAATCAATTTAATTATTGTTTGCTGTCGTTGAAAGTGTCACTTTCAATGGCAGTTGTACAAAAATATGATTATTTTCAGATCTACTTCAAGTGCAACTAATTCACAATCCAATACCTATACCAACCTTGTTTCAAGCTGCGATCACGATACGATGTATTTGCGATTTGCCATCACAACGGGTAAATTAGACATTAAAGACGGTGGTTGTGCTTATTACTCGATAACAATATCATAACCTTGATATGAATACAACTTCATAGCAAAGATGTAATTGAAAAGAGACCAAATAATGATATAATTACAAATGAAGCGTTTCACGAGATCTTATTTTTATCCCCTTATTGAAAATGTGGGGGTGATTTTAACCGAAACTCTTAAATATTCTTGATATCATGATGGATATCAAGAGGATTGCTTGTTATGAATATTCATAACAAGCAATCCTCCCTAACATATATCAATTTTCAGATCACTAGCATCAAAATTAGCGAAGTACCCCAACAGTTTTTATGATTATTTGAGCGTCAGTGACGATATCTAAGGTTTTTAGATAACCATAAAATCTTGATTGTGGAAGCTATGCAATAGAACTTTGTACGTCTCATGAGTTTACTATTGACATGTTATTCTAAAAATTTTGTTAATCTGGTAAATTTCAATCGTTAGCTCGTCTTGGGTAGATTCATTGGATAATAGCATTTAGGGATATTTTCAAGATTTTTATACATTTTGTTTTCATCCTTGCTGAATCGGAAAAAAATGGTAAATTCAAGAAGTGACAGGAATCTCCTGTTAAAATACGTGTATCTACAAATCAAAGACTCACCCTGTAGACATAAGAATCTTTTGCTGGTGTGTTTGCCGTTTTCTGGATCAGGGAGACACGGAAAAAGAAGGAGATATCATCAGAAGACAGCAAAAGGCACCCCCAAAAATATATATTTTTATGAAACAGAGAGCTAAAATAATACAATAAATGTTGAAACAAAAAATACCAAAGCTGAGGTAGAAAAAGAACGGGGTATCATAACATTCTTCGTATGATACTATAGAATCATACGATACTATCAATACTTGTATCATACGATACTATACAGCCAGGAGAAAAAACCTCAGTCGAAAAAACCTGTCTCCCTGTAAAAAAAATAACATAAAAAATCAGGAAAATCTTGAAAGACATCAGTGTGATCATCTTCATGTTATCCGTCGGTGGGCTCGGATAAACAGATTCTTCCCAAAACAACTCGCAATTCTTAATCTGAAATGAAAAAAGACAAAAGCAGAAAAGAAACCGATTATTCAGAATAAATCAAATGCATTTTAGAAATGCATTTGCTACTTTCAAAAACATCAAGATTCAGATTTCTTGGCCAAATAATGTTCGGAGGTTTATAAATATTTATGACAGAAATGGCACAAAATTTGAAAGAAATGAAAAAACTCCATCAAAAGTGCCTTTCTGAATCTGTTGAAAATTACGAACTGATAATTTTGTAACATAACAAGATAAAATTGTAAAAAATCAATTAATGCATAACATTTCAACTGTCCTCTTTCACGAGGATTTTTTTCTTTTGCCATGTGAGTTTCTTACAGAAGAATCACCCCAACAATAGATGCATTACACGCTTGATATTCATTATTATTTCCAGAACGAAATACGGTTAGAAATTTCGCCTTATCTATCCCGTCTTCCCTACTGGACATTCTTGATATTCAACATTCAAAATATTGCACATTGGTAACAGACAAAATAGTATTTATTAGCGCCGAGCGCCCTCGAACGGAAAACTCGGTAACTATATTTTTGTGCTCGAATATTTATCGCTTGTCATGTATTTCGAGTATCCATTATTCGGTGAAGAGCATAATCCGCAACATATGTAAAGAATAAAGAAATTTTCTACCTTATTATCAAGCATTTTCGGAAAGAACATGACGAATTATGTTTAAAAAAAGAAACCCCGTGACATGGAAAAATATTCGACATTTTCTCAATGAAAAACTGCATCAAGAACATTTCAAAGACTACAGATTCATTTCAGGTTAATTTGCAAAATGATAACAGATGGAATGCATTTTTTGGTGTTTTCTTAATCATGTGAAAATTTTAGTCGACAAAACAGAAGACATCAATTTATACCTCGGGATATATAAATTATTGTACCTTGGGACAGTCCCATGGTACAGGCCAATCATGTACATGGTGAAGTCCATAATTGTTAAAAGTGAGTTTTGTGAAAACAAAGTGACCCGGTCTAATCAGTGTTAGAAAAAACTCATGAATGCTAACTCTGGTAATGATTTTTTAATTCTAGAATCTCCTCTTGAATAAGTGTCATAAGAAAAAATATTATTGTTTGTACCATAGGACAAAATATTATCTGTGGACACGGTAGTACCGCGGGGTACAACCTACCTTTTCTCAAAGTGTTTCGTCATATTTTTGAACCCTCATTATCAGAGTTTGCAATATACTAGATAAACAAAATTTTCTGAATATGATGTCAATAGTAGACTCATCAAATGTACAAAGTTTCAATTGCACAGCTTCTTCTTGATATATAAGGAGGACTGCTGATTATAGGTAAAAATCACCCCCACATTTTGAATTCGGGAATGAAATTGAGCGCTTGTAAAACTCCTCATGAGTAGGTATTTACATCAATAACGATTTGGTCCCTTTTCAATTACATTGTTGTTATATTCGTATCGAAGGTTATGAATATGGTTTCCAAGTAATAACAACAACCACAGTGTCCCATATTTAATTACCCTTTGTAATGGCAAATCACAAATACATCGCGATCGCAGCTTGAACCTAGGCAGGTATTGGTATATTTCTCCGGAGAAATCTTTGAAAAATTATATTTTATATAATTATTATTGCAGAAATTATGAACAAAGTAAAATGATTTCGTCATAAGCAACGTACAAAATGAAGTGAAATCCAACCAAGGCCTTGTAAAGTTGAAGAGTGTAGGGTGAATAGCTTTGCTCTACATGAAATCTGATGATTTTTTGGCAATGTGAAAATTTTTTAGTTAAACTAAAATTAATATTCTCATGTAGTTTTGTCGTTTTGGCTACCGATTTCGAAAGAAAATTTTGATCGATTCTCTAGAAATCCTCAGAATCTTCCAAATTCTCATGAAAAATCCAGTGACAAAGCTGTTATGAATAAATTTATTTTTAGGTCAAAAAGTTATTTTGCTTCATGATATTTTCGAGATGGAAACTGTATTCGATGAATATGTTCAACCAGAATTCATTGGCGTACACTCAAAATTTATCTGGGATGTCGTTTTCAAGTTTAAAAGTTATAACTTAGGTGAACTAATAATTTTTCTAATGGGACACTCTATATTTTATTTCACCATTGCATAGCATGCTATCTAGAAATTATTTTCATTATCAAAACTCGAATTTTTCACTCAAATTCATGTTATTCCATCTGCAAGAAATATACAAGAACAACAGCAGCACTAATAATTTTAACAATCTAAAACTCAGAATTAGAATCATGAAATAGGTATTTATGATATGAGTGTTAAAAGTGGCGTTTTATTTTGTGAGTGAAAATGTTTTATGAAATGAGGGAGCGAATTCAACAATTTCAATTTCCGATTTGCCGATTTGCCTGTAGACATAAGAATCTTTTGCTGCAGTATTTGCCGTTTTTGGATCAGGGAGGCAGGGGAAAAGAAGGAGATATCATTGGAAGACAGCAAAAGGCACCCCCAAAAATAGATGCATTACACACGCTTGATATTCATTATTATTACCAGAAAGAATACGGGTAGAAATTTCGCCTTATCTATCCCGTCTTCCCTACTGGACATTCTTGATATTCAACATTCAAAATATTGCACATTTGTAACAGACAAAACAGTATTTATTAGCGCCGAGCGCCCTCGAACGGAAAATTCGATAACTATATGTTTGTGCCGCGAATGTTTATCGCTTATCATGTGTTTCGAGTATCCATTCTTCGGTGAAGAGCACAATCCGCAGTATATGAAAAGAATAAAGTAATTGTCTACCTTATTCTCAAGCATTTTCGGAAAGAACATGGCGATTTATGTGTACAAAAAGAAACCCCGTGACATGGAAAAATATTCGACATTTTATCAATGAAATACTGGATCAAGAACATTTCAAAGACTACAGAATCATTTCAGGTTAATTTTCAAAATGATAACAGATGAAATGCATTTTTTTGGTGTTTTCTTAATCATGTGAAAATTTTAGTCGACAAAACAGAAGACATCAATTTATACCTCGGGATATATAAATTATTGTACCTTGAGACAGTCTCATCGTACAGGCCAATCATGTACATGGTGAAGTCCATAATTGTTAAAAGTGAGTTTTGTGAAAACAAAGTGACCCGGTCTAATCCTTGTTAGGAAAATTTTATGAATGTTAATTCTGGTAATGATTTTTTAATTCTAGAATGACCTCTCGAATTAGTGTCATAAGAAAAATATTAATGTTTGAACCACAGGACAAAATATCATCTGTGGGCACGGTAGTGCCCCAGAGTAAAACCTACCTTTTCTCGAAGTGTTTCATCATATTTTTGAACCCTCATAATCAGAGTTTGTAATATACTAGATGAAAAAAATTTTCAGAATATATTGTCAATAGAAGACTCATCAAATGTACAAAGTTTCAATTGCAAAGCTTCTACTTGAAATATAGGAAGGACTGCTGATTATAGGAAAAATCACCCCCACATTTTGAATTCGGGAATGAAATTGAGCGCTTGTAAAACGCCTCATGAGTAGGTATTTACATCAATAACGATTTGGTCCCTTTTCAATTACATTGTTGTTATATTCATATTTAAGGTTATGAACATGGTTTCCAAGTAATAACCACAACCACAGTGTCCTATATGTGACCTTTGTGAAGGTAAATCGCAAATACATCGAGATCGCAGCTTGAACCTAGGCAGGTATTGGTATATTTCTCCGAAGAGATCTTTGAATAATTTTATTTTATATAATTATTATTGCAGAAATTATAAGCAAAATAAAATGATTTTGTCATAAGCAAATTACAAAAACAAGTGAAATCCAACCAAGGCCTTGTAAAGTTGAAGAGTGTAGAGTGAATAGCTTTGCTCTACATGAGATCTGATGATTTTTTGACAACGTGAAATTTTTTAGTTGAACTAAACTTAATATTCTCTTGTAGTTTTGTCGTATCGGCTTCCAATTCCGAAAGAAAATTTTGATCGATTTTCAAGAAATCCTCAGAATATTCCAAATTCTCATAAAAAAATCCAGTGACGAAGCTGTTATAAATAAATTTATTTTTAGTTCAAAAAGTTATTTTGCTTCATGATATTCTCAAGGTGGAAACTGTATTTGATAAATATGTTCACCCAGAATTCATTGGCGTACACTCAAAATTTATCTGGGATGTCGTTTTCAAGTTATAAAAGTTATAACTTAGGTGAACTAATAATTTTTCTAATGGGACACTCTATATTAAATTTCACCATTGCATAGTATTGATTGATTGTCAGAATGACAATTCTCGGAATATGTCTTAGTTTTTGGTCCTGAAAAATATTCTGTTTTCTTGTGTTATAACATGTTTGGTTTATCTATGGGAGATGATTGCCTTTCATTGGGGTCCTGTAGCGGTCTTCAAGCATCTGAAGTGCCGAAAAATCATCACCAGGAAGGTCGTATGCGGTTTGAAAAACCCTCACGACCAGAGAGCTAGAATTTGTGGATTTTGAATTTGAATATCGAAGGAATTTGAAGGACAAGTGTGATCACGTCTCCAAATTGGCTGATGAACATGGTATCGAAGTGAATCTTCTGCAAGAAACCCACACGGCAACAGAAAAAAATCCTCGCGAAGGAGGACAGTTGAAAATTATGTATTAATTGATTTTTTACAAGTTAAGCTTGTTTTGTTAAAAAATTAATTTTCAACAGATTCGGAAAGAGGAAATTGATGGAGTTTTATTCTTTTCATTTCTTTCAAATTTTGTGACATTTTTGTCATAAATATTTATAAACCTCCGAACATTACTTGGCCAAGAAATCTGAATGTTGATGTTTTTCAACGTAGCAGATGCATTTTTAAAATGCATTTGATTTATTCTGAATAATGGGTTTCTTTCTACTTTTGTCTTTTTTCATTTCAGATCAAGAATTGCGAGTAGTTTTGGGAAGAATCTGTTTATCCGAGCTAATCGACGGATAACATGAAGATGATTACACTGATGTCTTTCAAGATTTTCCTGATATTTAATATTTAATGTTATTTTTTTTACGGGAAGACAGGTTTTTTTGACTGAGGTTTTTTCCCCTGGCTGTATAGTATATATATATATATATATATATATATATATATATATATATATAAATATAGTATTGATGAAAATATATAAAACACTTGGTATCTAGAAATTATTTTCATTATCAAAACTCGAATTTTTCACTCAAATTCATGTTATTCCATCTGCAAGAAATATACAAGAACAACAGCAACACTAATATTTTCAACAATCTAAAACTCAGAATTAGAATCATGAAATAGGTATTTATGATATGAGTGTTAAAAGTGACGTTTTATTTTGCGAGTGAAAATGTTTTATGAAATGGGCGGAGCGAATCGAACAATTTCAATTTCCGATTTGCCGATTTGCCTGTAGACATAAGAATCTTTCGCTGCAGTATTTGCCGTTTTTGGATCAGGGAGGCAGGGGAAGAGAAGGAGATATCATTGGAAGACAGCAAAAGGCACCCCCAAAAATAGATGCATTACACACGCTTGATATTCATTATTATTACCAGAAAGAATACGGGTAGAAATTTTGACTTATCTATCCCGTCTTCCCTACTGGACATTCTTGATATTCAACATTCAAAATATTGCACATTTGTAACAGACAAAACAGTATTTATTAGCGCCGAGCGCCCTCGAACGGAAAATTCGATAACTATATGTTTGTGCCGCGAATGTTTATCGCTTGTCAAGTGTTTCGAGTATCCATTCTTCGGTGAAGAGCACAATCCGTAGTATATGAAAAGGATAAAGTAATTTTCTACCTTATTATCTGGCATTTTCGGAAAGAACATGGCGATTAATGTCACGACAATGAACCCCGTAGGATAGAAAAATATTTTTTCAAAGAAATACTGGATAGAGAACGTTTCAAAAACTACAGAATCATTTCAGGTTTATTTGCAAAATAATGACAGATTAAATGCATTTTCATGGTGTTTTGTTTATCAGATGTGAAAATTGAAGTCATCAAGACAGAAGAAAGGTATTTTTACCTTGGGATATATAAATCATGTACAGGGTGGGCAAAATTGGTGGTACATGAACTACAACTTTTTAACCCAACGAGATAGAGAAAAATGAATGGCACGTTACGGTGGTCTTTTTTTAGAGAAACTGATAATGCCATCAACTGCATTCCTCTATCTTCTTTTGTTTTCGAGTTATAGGCCAAAATTGAAATTTGGGCGATTTCAACTTTGGTCATTATCTCCGTTCCTCTTTGTGCTAGGATGTTGAAATAAAAACATTATACAGGCACTTTTTCATAGCAATCCAGAAGCGTACTTTGTTTTTTCCCAAGAGGTTTCCTTGCTGAGCTATAACATAAAGTTGTGTTTTTTCTTATGGAAACAATAGTTTCAAATGGCTTAGGAAGAATCACCATTTTTTTCCCGTTTCAGAAATATATCATACATCATACATCGCCCTCAGATTCATTCAGATATCATGAATAATATAGTGTGTATGTGAAATTTCAATCATTGAGTATTAAGTAGGCTTAATCACAGAATAATATGTCTCTACGCATGGTGTCATTATTATTTTGCCATTGAATACTTGATTGAATTCTCCGTCTTTCGATCTCTGTTCAGAATAATTGCAAATTACTTGAATTTGAAGTCATTATTGCCGGCAATAAGGAAATGTTCGCAAACTACGAGAAATATGATATGTTGAAATTTTTTATTTTAGCGGCAATAATGACTTCGTATTGACAGTTGTTCTGAACAGAGATCAAACCACAGAGAATTTAATCAAGTATTCAATCACAAAATAATTATGACACCATGTGTAGAGACATATTATTCTGTGATTAAACTTACTTAAAACTCGATAATTCAAATTTCACATACAAACTCTATTTTTCATGATATCTGAATGAATCTGAGGCCGATGTATGATGTATGATATATTTCTGAAACGGGAAAAAATGGCGATTCTTCCTAAGCCATTTGAAACCATTGTTTCCATAAGAAAAAACACAACTTTATGTAATAGTTCAGCAAGAAAACCTCTTGGGAAAAACCAAAGTACGCTACTGGATTGCTATGAAAAAAGTGCTTGTGTAATGTTTTTATTTCAACATCCTAGCACAAACAGGAACGTAGAGAATGACCAAAGTTGAAATCGCCTAAATTTCAAGTTTGGCCTATAACTCGAAAACAAAAGAAGATAGAGAAATGCAGTTGATGGCATTATCAGTTTCTCTAAAAAAGACCACCGTAACGTGCCATTCATTTTTCTCTATCTCGTTGGGTTAAAAAGTTGTAGTTCATGTATCACCAATTTTTCCCACCCTGTACATGTTGAAGTATACAATTCTTAAAAGTGAGTGTTTTGGTAGTTATTCACTTTTCATATGTTACGAAGTAAAAACAAAGTGACCTGCTCCAATCTGTGTAAGGAAAATTTTATGAAGGCTAATTCTGGTAATGACTCGGGTTATCAGTTTTAATTCTTGAATGACCTCCCGAATTAGTGTCATAAAATTTTTTTTTTTGTTTCATCGTGTTTTCAAACCTTCATAATTAGAGTTAGCAATATACCAGAAGAACAAAATTTTCAGAATATGATGTCAATAATAGGCTCATCAAATGTACAAAGTTTCAATCACATAGTTTACACTTGATATATAGAAGGAACTGCTGATAATGAATATAAAAAAATATTTGAGAATTTCCGGTAAAAATCACCATTTTGAATTCGGGGATTTAATCAACAGCTGGTAAAACGCCTCATAAGTATTTACATCAAATACAATTTGGTCTCTTTTCAATTACATTGTTGTTATATTCGTATCTGAGGTTATGAGTATGGTTTCCAAGTTATGATCACAACCACACTGCCGTGTTAATTGAAAAGGGCGTATCTGCAAAAAAGCAATTTTGAGATATTTGACTTTAAAGACAATTTTAATTCAATTAAAATTGTTGATGGTATAAATGGAAGTGTTCAAAGTCAAATATTTCAAAAGTGCTTTTTTGCAGATACGCCCTTTTCAATAAACACGGCAGCACAGTTTCCCTTATGTAATTACTCTTTGTGATGGCAAATCGCAAATACATCTCTAGGCAGGTATAAGTCTCCAGAGAGATCTTGGAATAATCATATTTTATGAAATAATTATTGAAAAAAATATGAACAAAATAAAATTATTTTGTCATAGGCAACGTACAGAAGTGAAATCCAATCAAGGCCTTGTAATATTGAAGAGTGTAACTTCAGTAGCTTTGCTCTACATGAGATCTGATGATTTTTTGACAAGTTGAAAAGTTTTTTTGTTAAACTAAACTTAATATTCTCTTGTAGTTTAGTCCAATCGAAGGAAAATTTTGATCGATTATCTAGAAATCCTCAGAATTTTTCATATTCTCATACAAAATCAGTGACAAAGCTGTAATGAATAAATTTAATTTCAGTTCACAAAGTTATTTTGCTTCATGATATTTTCGATATGGAAACTGTCTTTGACAAATATGTTCACCTAGAATTTATTGGATGTTCTGGGATGTCGTTGTCGAGTTACAAAAGTAATAACTTAGGTGAACTGATAACTTTTTAATGGGACACTCTATAACGACAAAAATATTTCTAACATCCTGAAAATTCGAATTTAAAGTATGAAACATATTACTAAATATCAAGTGTTATATAATATTTCTATCATAAACAATAGAGCCATTTCAATGGTGAAATAAAATATAAGGGGGTCCGTTCAAAAAACCGTATCTTTGAGTTTTATCTCTAAAACGATAATCCATAAAAATTTCGAGTACATATCCGGCAATCAATTCTACGTATTAGAATATTCTAAAACAAGTTGCAGAATGAGCTCCTATTCCAACACGAATGCTAAATTCGAAAACGAGCGACGAAGGAGTAAATTTTCGAAAGCATGAGTGTTGGAATTGCCTGCTATAACGAGTATTAGACAATATTTTCTTCATTTAAGTCAAGTTTCGCGAAATACTCACGAAATTCAAATAAAAATTCAGATAAGTGACTTTTGTATTGTATCTTGGCAGTTGGTCTGACTTATGAAATTTGACAGATTACGTAATTTGAATTGATTTGATTTTAATATTGATAGGATCTGAGGTCACTACTGAAAAACACAAAACGAGAAATATAACTGAAAACAATGCTGTAATGAGTTTCATTACAGCACTACTTTTAGTACTGTAATGAACTCACTACGAAACTGAAAAAGAGAAAAAAATTATCAAAAACAGATTTAATCTTGAAAATATAAATGGTTATCTAGATATATACCTTTCCAACTTCAAATTGAGACTAATCATCAGTCAAATTGGGATTGAACGATTCAAAAATGAGAATAAGCAACTTCAAATTGGTAAACACAATCGAATCGGGAATAAACAAATTCAAAATGGGACTAAACAATCTCATATTGGGAAATGACATGTCTTTTTTTAACAGAGAATTGTCACGATTCTGAAGACTTTCATAAAAAAAATTTGCTACAATCTTTGAAAGTTCGAAGTGTTAGTTCTTTTTTTATTGTGAGGTAACAAGTTTTTGAATGGATTTGGCGTGTGATCAATTTGTGCACAAGTTTTACACAGAGGTCTTTCTGCTTTTATGTTTTAAAAACATTTTTGATCCAGAGACTGACAGAGAAAAACCTTAAATGAAATTTAGAAGATCGCAGCAAATCTGCATTTTCTCCTCATTCTCAGTTACTTCAGATCAATTATCTGAAAATATAAAATAAAAAGACTTTTTTTCAATATGGAATAGTTTAGTGTTAATATGACTTCGTTTAATTCCAATTTGATTGTGATTACCATTTTGAAATTGTTTAGTCCCATTTGAATGTGTTTATTCCACATTTTGAAGCTTTTTATCATTTTGAAATTGTTTAATCACAATTTGAATGTAATTAGTTGAAAAGTTATAGTATCTCTGAAAACGCAAATTTCAAAATCAGGCTGTAACTCCCAAAGTTTAAACATATATAAAAAAGAAACCAACTTTGAATTCAAAGTAGCTAACCCATAAATTTATAACTAATTTTATATCTCCAACGGTTTTAGAAATATGAAACATCGAATTTGTGATGATGCATTTTCATTTTGAATTTTTGAAACATAGATGAATTCAAAATAGTAATCATCGAAATGAATACCATTTTCAATTCCCAGGCTTAGAGATCTTTTATCATGAGGTTGGAGAAATGATATTAGATTTCGTCACTGAGATGAGAGATATACCGGTTTCGGCCTTGTTGGGCCTCATCAGTATCCCGCACATCTCAGGACAAAATCTTCATGAAAAACTTCAGAATTTATAGCAATTGGTTGTGAAGTAATGAGTAAAATATTACAAAGTACTACTAATATTACAAAGTACTACTAATATCATTTCTCCAACCTCATGATAAAAGATCTCTGAGCCTGGGAATTGAAAATGGCATTCATTTCGATGATAACTATTTTGAATTCATCTATGTTTCAAAAATGTTCTCGATGTGCAAAGGCAAAGAATTTTCTTTTTCTTAAAAACATCAGGCTTCACAGTCACAAAAAGAATTGGGCGTTTCCATCACTTTGAGAAACTAGCAAGCGGGCCCTGAATAGAGCCACTGCTAAAATCTCATTCAGTGAAAGAGGAAGTACAGATTTCTTTTTTTGCATTTGATTGGAGATGTGAAACTTCATTTTGACGCAATTGGATGTCACCACCTTAGTACTTTGTAATATTTTACTCATTACTTCACAACCAATTGCTATAAATTCTGAAGTTTTTTATGAAGATTTTGTCCTGAGATGTGCGGGATACTGATGAGGCCCAACAAGGCCGAAACCGGTATATCTCTCATCTCAGTGACAAAATCTAATATCATTTTTCCAACCTCATGATAAAAGATCTCTGAGCCTGGGAATTGAAAATGGCATTCATTTCGATGATTACTATTTTGAATTCATCTATGTTTCAAAAATGTTCTCGATGTGCCTTCGTAAAGGCAAAGAATTTTCTTTTTCTTAAAAATATTTCATTTTGAATATTTCTTTACTGTTTTGAATGTCTTTTTTGCATTTGTTAATTCATTCATTCGCATGAGAAACACAAAGAAGTCTGCAGTTATGACCAATTCAACCAATCAAAAATGCGGCTTGAATTCCCGCGGACCAACAAACGGAATTAATCAAACGCAATCTATAAAGTTAGTAAAGTAACTTTGTTGTAGCTCAGAGGTCCTGCAGTTTAATTAGCCGACGTAGAACATCCCCCAAGTTATTTATGATAAGGTAACTTATGTCCCCTATAAATACCTGCGCTTACTTCGCAAATCGGAATATCTGGAAACCCAATTAGAGGTGGGTAACTAACTTTCTCCAAGAGTTTCCCATGTGCAGTTGATTCTCTTCCTACGATAGAACCCGCTGGGAATAAAGGTAGGGACACATTATTAGCACGTGCAACAGCTACCTGCGGGTTAACCTCAGTTTTTTCGTGAAGAAAAAGTGAAACAGTTTCTTCTAGTAAAGAATAATTCACGAAAACATGGACAAACTGTTGAGTTTTCATGATGTCTCTCCCAGTTTCTCAATGAATTCATAAAAATTTTGAGGTACCTTCTTTCTATACTTACCATTTTGCATTAGAAGTTGTGAATCTCGGTTTTTTCATTTTTCGATTTTTAATTCTTTCAATGAAGTATCAAGGAGGAACTTTGTACCCCATGCTATATTCAATAGATGTGATGTTCCAAAAATGAATGTTCAAATCTAAAATCTTAATATTTAAAACTAAGTAGGCCATTTTGTTGGTTACACCATTTATAACTCAAGATTGGATGAACTGTTTGTTATGAAAGATTTTTGTTAGATTCTTCTGCGGCTGGGTTAACATAACATGACAAAACTCCGAAAAATTTGATTAAATGGAAAAAAAATAGGAAAAATTTTCCTTCTTGCGAATAACGCCAATAGGTGTGTCTACCGGTAAATTTTTAAATATTAACGCATGTGTGTCATTGTGTTCTTACACCTATCTTTCTTCCGAACACTACGGAAAATCTTATAACGAAATTTTCTGAACAAATTCCCGTTCTACAATTATTATCGCCATTAGATAGCAATCATAGATATAGATAGTTATCTATGCATGCATATGCACAAGATGCAATGACATACGTTCGAAATTATGGTCATCCTGATTTATTCATTACACATACCTGCAATCCAAAATGGAAAGAAATCACTCAACTGCTTCTTCCCGGACAAACATAAGTTGATCGACATGACATCACTGCACGAGTATTCAACCAAAAAGTGAAGTCACTAATGAACTTTATTACAAAACATCATGTCTTCGGGATACTCGACACTAGATGTATTCAATTGAATGGCAAAAACGAGGCCTGCCACATGCACACATTCTCATCTGGTTAGTAGAAAGAATTCGACAGGAACAGATAGATGTACATTGCACAATACTCAAAGGAAAATATGAAGGTGAGGAAGTTCTTATTGCCAGAATTCCGATGATCCCAGCAGATATGCCATTTGAATTTAAGAGAATTCAATTTCCAATTCGTCTAGCGTTTGCTGTGACAATTAATAAATCCCAAGGCCAATCCTTGAGTGTGTGAGGCATAAATCTAGAAAATAGCTGTTTTTCTCATGGCCAGTTGTGTGTTGCGTGTTCACAAGTCGGCAAACCTTCTGCTCTTATTATTCTTGCACCCGGGAAAAAAAAGTACTCCAATGAGACATTTTTTAAATAATAATAAGGTACCGCTTAAGTGAAGTCTTTTCATGTAAATAACAATGTACATACCTACTTATTTCAGTGTAATTAAATTTTTATTATATTTTGTACTTCAACTTTGCCGAATATGCCTCCTTTTTGACAAAATACCTATGTTTTGTTGATACAACTTCATGTATCTCTGAGGCGAAACAAAGTTCGCCGGGCAGCTAATAAATTCATAAAAATTTGTACCTTCTTACTATACCATTTTGCATTAGAAGTTGTGGTTCTCGGTTTCTCATTTGTCAATCTTTAATTCTTTCAATAAATTATTAATGAGGAACTTTAATACCCAATGATAATTCAATAGATGTGATGTTCCAAAAATTCGTACTTTTTATGGTGTACATATTCGCCTTTTGAAGAACTTCAGTCTCACAGAGTTGTGTTTGACGAACAGAACCATTATTTTGAGAAAAAGTTCAAGAATTTGCAGACGTTTTTTTCTGGTGTAAGTCATTTCATAAAGAAATGTCAAACTCAACTAAAAAATGAAGCAATGTTGTGTCACTCTAAAAAGAACACCCGATATAAAGCAATGAACGAATAATTCGACAGAAGCCTCAAACTCACCGACATACTGATATTCATCTTCCTCGGGTAGGGGATAGGAAGCCCTCATCGTAGAATAAATCCGATGTGGCGGAATTTTTCTTTGCCCGTCCCTCATCAGCCATTTGCGGCTGTCTCCTCGATGATTCTCTTGCCAGCAACGTTCCGATATTATGCTCTCGTCATCTTTCGGCTCTCTGCAGCCGTAATCCTCGTCTAACTTCTCCATAATGAGTTCGAAGATTAATGAAGGACACTTAATGTCATCGCCGAAATGGCACACTATCTGTCAGTTTTAATAGATCAATGCCGAATAGTTCGAAACGAGGAGCGTTGAGGGTATAGTTCATTAGTAAAACAAGCATGAGTTTTCCAAGTCGCTATAACTTGAATAACGATCGAATGGTGTCTTTCGCGTCCTGGTTTGTATTCGAGTTCCTAAGCGACATCAGTAATTTGGGCAATGCGGCGATGTATACAGACACGAGGTCTAGCAAAGGGGGAAAAAGAAGAATTTTAGGTGGGCCAGTTTTTAGTTGTTTCTCTCTGTATCTCTAAAATGGAACGAACTATCTGGCTGGCGGTAGTGGTTTCTTTCATCAGTGGGCGACATTTCTTTCGTTGTATCAAATTGTGATATTCTAAGCGTCGGTTTCACAAAACTTTAATTGTGCGATTAAAAAACCTTATGTAAATACGAACCAATCGAATCACTCATCTTGAAATTTCAACGAATCGCGGTGTCTTGAATTAATTTAACGGTACAAACAAAGTTTTGTGAAACCGACTCTAAATCATTGCGAAATAAATAGTTTCGAAAAGTATATATTCTTCGAGAAAATCGCTGTAAAATCATTTAAAACTCAATAACAACTTGAATCGATCCAATAAAAATCAGTATGACACATTGCTTCAATCTGGTCGCCTTTTTTCTGAAGTTTGGCTCTTTGCATTTGCTTCATGAATGTTCTTATTTTGATATGTAGTCAGTTTATCAACGGCTTCGATTTGAAAGAGTTCTCTGAAAATGTCAAGACGCTAAGACTAATAGGGCTATCGGAATGCTACAGGGTGACCTAACTCAAGTTGTTGTAGCGGAAAGGCTCCAAGTCAGCCAAAGTGTGATATCTCGAATTTGGAATAAGTTCAGGGAGACAGGTTCCGTGATGAAAAGACCAAGGTTAGTGGGCGACGAAAAACAACACCTGCTCAGGATCGTTTCATCACCGTTTCGGCTCAGAAGAAAGCTTTCATCTATGTGTTGAATGCTACGGAATACTCTTCAAAATGCAGATGGGGTCCAAGTTTCCATCGAAACCATCAGACGACGTCTGAGAGAGGTGAATCTAGGTTCTAGACGTCCATTAAGAGGAGTTCCATTAACACGTGACCATAAGCGTCAAAGACTGTAATGGGCAAGGCAACATATCAATTGGAACAATCAATGGCGTAATGTTCTTTTCACTGATGAATCTAGATATGGACGATTTTCAGATTCCCGTAGAATAAGGATATGGACAATCCAGGCATACCCTTTAATTGTCGCTATGTCCAAGAAGTCCATCCATTCCGAGGGGCCGGAATATGTTTCAGCGGGCGCACAGATCTACACATTTGTCCTGGGAATATAACCGCCTCACACTATAAGGAGCATGTCATTGACAATGTTTTCACAAATTTTTACGCTGCTATTGGCGAAACTTTTCGATTTCTAGACGAAACGCTAGACCGCACCGTGCAGCCATAGTTGAGAATGTGCGTGAGGAGCTTGGTATTCCACATTTACCAATACCTTCGCACTCACCAGATTTGAATTGCGTAGAACATGCATGGGATATGCTCCGAAGAAGATTAGATAATCATCAACCTATCCCAGAATCCTTAAATGATCTGAGAGAGCTTCTGTCCGTTTATGTAACCATCAAATTCCTCAAGAAATGTTCAACAACCTCATGTGTATTATGCAAAGGAAATGTCAAGCTGTTATTGATGCCCGTGGAGGCCATACATTGTATTGATAGTCTTAAAATGCTTGAATTCTCTCGGAATGAAATTTCGTTATTTTACTCGATTTTTCTTAACCACCCTGTATACGCTGCAGACCTACAGGCTAAAATTAATTTTATTTCCTGCAACTTAAAATCATATTATAATATGAATTTTCATCACAAAATCTCATTTAAACTATATTTTTTTGCAAATTCAAGTCAATATTCCTAACTCATGTGGAGCAGTTTAGTATATCCTAAACAAGTTGCAGAATGCGCTCCTATTCCAGCATGAATGTCACTCGTTGTCGAACGCAAGATTCGTTTTCTGAACGTAAGGCCCAGTTTTTTTAATTGATTATTGAACTCTTATTCATTGTTTTCATGTGTCACTTAATACATATTATTCTTAGAAATCTCTTGTGAAATCCAACAAAACCCTTAAAATTTTCTCAAATAAAGCTTCATTTCAACAAGTTAATAACTTGTAGTTTTTTTCATGGACATTCTCAACTTTACAGCTTCTATCAGAAGATATACCAATGCTTTGTTCTCGTTAATTAGAAAATTAACCTAGGCCTAAGTACTTCAATAGCGTATACAGGGTGTTTCCTTAACATGCGGCAAAAATTCAGGGGGCTGTTCCTTGGACTATTCAAAGAATATTTTGTCCTTTGATGATTTTTGAAAAACCTCTTTGTTTCGAAGATACAGGGCAAACAAAATTTTAGATAATAACATTTTATTATGAAAAATTACATGAAAATTTAACTTAACCTACAAAAACTGTTGAAAATGACCACCTCCAGCTAGCATACAAGCATCCAATCTTCTCCTCATTGACAGTGAAAGATAAAATGTTAATTGCTAATACATCACAAAACGAATTCAAATGAAAACCGTGTTTAATCTGTATTCCTTTACCATCTGAACTTATCAATTTTAAGTCAAAAAACTGGCCGTTTTTTATAGTTGTCAAACACATTTAAAAATAAATTGTACCTACTTAGTAAACACAGTGCGGTACGCATTTTTATTTATACTATTATCAATTTTAAAAATATGAAAAATGTTGTTCGCCCTGTATCTTCGAAACAAAGAGGTTTTTCCAAAAACATCAAAGGACAAAATATTCTTAGAATAGTCCAAGTAACAACTCCCTGAATTTTTGCCGCATGTTTAGGAAACACCCTGTATAACAACTTTTGCGAAATAACGCTCAGCTTTCGAGAAATAGTCAAAAACAAGAAATAATATGTTTTCTGAATACAGTGAGAATTCGTAAATGTTATTACTTTTTACTCCTCTATGCAATAAACTAGAATTTGTGGCTCAGGTGTAATCGAAGTATGGTCGCACGAAGCCAAACTATAATTATAAAATTTGTTCTCAATAATTGCGCTTAATAATAGTACAGAATTCACTGCTTGCAAAACCATCCTCAATCGTTACTTGTCAAATGAAAACAGCGATGTCAGAAGTAGTTTTTTGTTACGACGATATTTCTGCTCGTCTAATCATTTGGTCTCGTCAGTATCCCATATCTGCTAAAAACAAAATCTTCATAAAAAACTTACCTTAATAAATCTTCATGGAAATACCTTTTGAACAACTTAATACAAATGGCGACATCTAGCAGAGTTAAAGAGGAGTTCTATCCCCTCATTCCCAAGCTGAAAAGCACTGCTTACATTCTCTTACACTTTATGAGATTTTAATAGTAGCCCAGAAAAAGATATCTTGGCGTCACAGTAGCAGAAAATTGGGCGTTACCTTTACTAGGAGAAACTTACATGGGGGCCTGGTAGAATCTCAACTGTTAAAGAACTTCAATAAAACCATCTGATTTAATCTTTACAGTCCAACTGATGAGGTGAGTCTATAAATTGAAGATGGTATTCATTTTGATGATTACTATTTTCAATGTATCTCTGTTTCAAAAATCAAACTATTAGAATTGTGAAAAGGGTTTCTAAAACTATTAACTAACAACTTCATCCTATAAAAGTGAAAATTTGTAAATTTACCTCTACAAGCAAAGAAATGTAAATTTTGCATTGGTAATTAACATGTAATACAAAAGAAAGATGCGATATCTCTATAGAAATTTGTTTAATTAGATAGTAGTTTTTCTATTACACATTTTTCATTATTTTACGTTTCATTCACAACAAAAACTGTAGATTTTGGTAATTTTGAGTGTTTGACTTCTAGGAAGTCTGAAGAGACTATTGATGCGTTCTACTTTGTCTAATGAGATCGTTTACTATGTGAAAATCTCATAAACTAGGGTGAAAAAAAACCTTTAGTGGCTTTCTCAAAGAAGAGAACGGCCCATTTGTATGCTACTTCTAGCCCCTATTAAAAACATTGCAATTTACTAAACCCAGCAACAATTTGAAATTCAACAAGTTACAAGAAATTAAATTAATTATTCCCATTACCCAAGAGTACTTTCGATTTTGCATAGATTAGGTAGGACCTTCCTCTCATGTTTTAATGAAATATTCATATACTTTCAACTTATACTACATAAACATCAAACATTTAAGATAAGAAAAGGAAGAAAGTTCTTTTCAGTTGAACCCAAATATCTGAATGCATAAAATACTCCTCGTACGATGGTTGAACGAATTCTTCGGGTTTGGTTTCATAGATAGGTTCTCCATAGTAAGTGCCCACTTTCCATCCTTCAACATTCTTCATCAACTCCCTCTCTGCGTCCCTGTTGCGACGGAGTTGCTTCAGGTATTCACGGTCTCTTTCGGCTATTAAAATTGGATGTATTGCAAGTCTACCTGATCTGCGTTCGAGCTCTTCCTTGTGTATTTGAACCCGATTGAGGTAAAACAGATATGATGCCGCTGCTGTCATACCGAGGTAACCAGCTATTAACGCAGTTCCTGAAATTAAGTTCCTCCACTTGTCATAGTTGAAATACTAGAGGTGCAAATGGCTTTTGAGGCATTACATAACTTTATCTCACCTGAAAAATATTGCCTAGCAGGTATTCTCTTGTAAGGAATTGCTTTGTAGCCTCCCACGGGGGGCATGTCTTGTTTGCCGGTCACAGCAGCCATAATTAAAGGTAATATTGACCTGAATTCCCAATTTCCTTGCCTTTTTACTTGTTTTGAATTGGAAAGGTCTGACTTTTGACACTTGTGATAATGTTAGGTTAAGGACATTTCTTCTTTTTGCTCCTGGCCTACAGCTGCCAAGTAAGGAACAGAAAAGCATAGACAAATGTCTACGCGGGAAGCAGGAAAGTCGAGAAAAGTGAAGCTGGATATGTAAATAATCTTGGTTCATTCAACATTTCTTCGGTAGGTTCAGTAAATTTCAGCTTGTTTTGCAACATTGTAGGCGATGAAGTTCTGTGCCTTCTCAACAGGTGGACTTTTGATTAATTTTCTGTGACAATCTCATTGATTGGGAATTTTATTATGTCCGCTGATAACAAATTGTGATGGTGTCAAAATACACGAACGAAATTGGTAATGTATCGAAAATGACTTATATCGCCATATGGTACTTGAAAACAATTATTTTGAGAAATAATTTATTGAATTCTTGACCGGGATAATGAATAAAATGAGTTGAAATGAAGAAGAGATTCAGTCCCGCAGATATTAATCAAAAACATGGCAATGAGCTATCAAAAAAGTTATACAGGTTAGTATCGTCCGTTTTTTCTACTCTTCACCTTATCTTATCCTAATCTCTTCTTATCATGAGCAATGTGATATTTCAGAACTATAACTGACCAAACCAAACGTTTTGGACGATGCCAGAAGTTGCGCCAGAAGTATATGTGATTTATTCACACCAAACCTATTGATCCAACGACGCAAATTATGCGAATATTGCGAAAGATTGATATTTTCCGATCCAGCTTTATACGGGAAGAAGGGCGAAGAACTCCTTTGGCGTAAAGTCTTCTACGACACAGTTTCAGCTGCTAAGAAACTGAAGAAAAATGTTTATACCCAGGACGAGATATCGAATTTACAGAATCATATTTACGCTGGCATTGGATTTTACCATCACTTGATTTCGAAACTTCAAACGACTTTCAATTTGAGCCTACCAGATATAATTGACTTTCCTATTTCTGAGAATGAAGTTGTTCAGAATGGAGAATTAAAGGAATACCATCAAGAATGGGCAGAATTGGCTGTACATCAGTGCTTGATTTATTTGGGGGATTTGAATAGGTATAAGCTGGAGGTTATGCCGAACTCTGGGACGTCTTTACCTATTCGCTTTTATATGCAAGCGATTTCTTATAAACCGGACTATGGAATGCCCCATAATCAGATGGGGACTCTGGCTTTGAGTCAAGAGAATCATTTGGATGCTGTTTACCATTACATGAGATGTTTGGCTTGCAAGTATTCTTTTGACGGAACGTTAAACAATCTGATATCGTTATTCGAGAAAAAATTCCATTATATTGAGCAACTTCCCCAACATAATGATGCGGATTGCGCTGTTTTGATTCCGAAAAGCGAACATGTGAAAAGATTCTTCGCAAGATTTCTGTTATTGATAGATATCTGGTATTTCAACAAGAACATACCGAAAGTGTTCAGTTTGTGTCATATAACCTTCAAGGATTTGGACGACTGCTTGTCGTATTCAAAACCGAGCAGCGAAAGTGGTGAGACCCTTACGGATGTTGATTCTTCGGAGTCGGAATACGCAAACGCACCTACGTATCTAAACAGCCCCATTCTCTTCAAAATAAGCGTCATATGTCTTTTGTGCATTTCGAAATTGCAGTCGAGTGGCTCCCAACAAGTTTCGACGGTAACTGCTTTTACTTTGGCAGTTTATTCCCAGTTGATCCAGAAAATAACCAACCACATCCAAGTTAGCGTTTTGAATTATCCGTTGGCAGAAGTGGATGTTAGGAAGAAGAACAAAAAGAAACATTTCAAGTTGAGACGTAGGAAACCGAAGAAAAATGTCAGCGAAGACTCGGAATCGAGCGATGATGATATATCGGTGTATTCGTCGGATGGATCCTTCATTTCGGACTCTGAGGATATTCTTCAGGAATCTTCTGAGGACGAACTGGATGTCACGATTTGTACGAATTCCGAAGCTGCCGATCAAACTCAAGAAAGCCCTGAAGAAATTGACAAATCCTTGCTGGAGTCGAAACAAAAAGAAGAAGTATCTAAGAAAGTACGAAAAATGGATGTTGATGACATGATCGAAATTATTTCCGAGGAAAACTTGCTCCAGAGCATCAAAATCTTGAACGATTGGCTTATGATGGATCCTGCCATACTCAAATCTTGCTGTAACAACACCCGATCCTTGATACGACAAATCACTTTTTTGCTGAATTTGGTGAATGTCGAAATTGGCGAAAAGCAGTTTTCCGGAATTGGTTTCGATTTGGGAGATGCGGATAAGGTGAACGAGGAGATGCCCTTGCCGGAAGATGTTGTTTTGAAAGGGTGGGATTTCTTGTCTAATTCCCAGAAAAAATTGGATTGGGGTAGATTGTCCAGGAAATCTTTGACGATCAAGGAAGAAGCGATAGTTAGGATCATAAAATTGAAGGCGTTTGGAAAACATCTTATGTCCATTCCGGAAGCAGGTATAACCTATGACGAGAAAGAGAAAATATATGTTTGTAAGATAGACGAGAAGGAGAAGCAGATAGGTGAAGAAGTGGTGAGTTCATTTTTGCAATACTATCCAAAATCTTGAAAACAAGATGGAATTCAATATTCTTTAATTCAGTGTCAAATGTTGGCGTCCTGTCACGAATTTATTTATTATCTGTCAAATTCATGACAGTGAAAACAGTTCTGCCAATCAATATTTTTCAATGCAAAAATCACTAAATGATGAAATATTTCATTAGTTCAGATGAAAATTCATTGAATTAGAGAATATACGGGGTTATTCACGAATATGGCTCAATAGGATATTTTTAGGAAAGATTGGGGGATTGCAATTCTAGAGGTGAGTTTCAAGTAAGAAGACTACTTCTCGTATATTTTTTGAAGGTTGTAGTGACATCAACTTTCGTTTTTCAAATGGGAAAACTCATGTTTCATTGCATAAATAGATTCTCCATTAAATTCTGAATCTTTTTGAATTTTCCCGAGAAAATTCTCTGAGGAATTACGAAAAAAAATCTCAAAATTGAACTCTGTTGAAATATAGACAAGTTCGAGGTTTTTTCATTAAGAATTCTCATTTTTGAGAATCTCCGAGGAGAAAGGTTGATGCTTCTTTTCAGATAGCGTGATTTTCAGAATATGATACAGGAGGTCACAAATTCTTTGTCAAAGTTACAAATGACGAAACATCAACAAATCGTTTTTTTCAAATTGGAACCCCATTTTTTCGAAGCATTTTCGAAATCTTCTTCAAAAAATATTAGGAGCATACGTCCAAGACTTTTATCCCAAAATCAATATTTTTCGAGATAGTCAAGAAAAACGATTTTGTCTTCAATTTTCAATCTCTTTCCGAATGTGTTTTTTTTACTGTAAAATAATTAGCGGTCAAGTGAAATTTTTGGAAGTAAAATGAAATAAAAAATACTAGCCAACTCAAAAGTCAATCAAATTATGGCGATAATATAATGTGCTCACAATATGTAATTTATTATGGTATACATATTCTCATGAAAAAGAGAGCTAAAATAATACAACAAATGTTGAAACAAAAAGTACATAAGCTGAGGTAAAAAAAGAACGGGGTATCATATCATTTTTCGTATGATACTATAGAATCATACGATACTATCATCACTAGAATCATACGATACTATACAGCCAGGGAAAAAAAACCTCAGCCGAAAAAACCTGTCTCCCTGTAAAAAAAATAACATAAAATATTAAATATCAGAAAAATCTTGCAAGACATCAGTGTGATCATCTTCATGTTATCTGTCGATGGGCTCGGATAAACAGATTCTTCCCAAAACGACTCGCAATTCTTAATCTGAAATGAAAAAAGACAAAAACAGAAAAGAAACCGATTATTCAGAATAAATCAAATGAATTTTACAAATGCATTTGCTACTTTGAAAAACATCAACATTCAGATTTCTTGGCCAAATAATGTTCGGAGGTTTATAGATATTTATGACAGAAATGTCACAAAATTTGAAAGAAATGAAAAAAAAACTCCATCAATTTCCTCTATCCCAATCTGTTAGAAATTACGAACTGATAATTTATTATGGTAATAGTTTGATTCACTTTAGAGTACTTATTGTTCATTAAATTTTACTGATGTGAACCCAAAAAAAAATATTTTGATCATTGTTTTTCGTAGGTATGTATGTGTTGATTCAGCTTTGAAGTGGGTAACCTACCTTTTGGGGGATCAAAATGCAATGATTTTGTCACTTTTTAGTCCATATTAATTCAATAAATTGAAAGATTGACAAATGTGGGTGACTCATTATGAAAAACCTCTTTTATCTCCTCTTTCATATTCATTTGTTTTGGAGTTTTTTTAAGTCTGTTTTTTCGTTACGATTTTTATTCATTTTCATGATGATATTTATTTTCTCTCCCAATTTTACCGTCTCTTGATAAAATTCATATTTTCAGAATCCTCGAGATTTCACCGACAACTTGGAATCGCCACCTCTGATCAACGGAAAAACAAGAGAAGAATCCAGCCCGTCTCCGAACAACTCCAGAGGCGGCCAGTTGATCAAGATGAAGCACATGGGACAGCTCTGGTTGGCCTCGGAAGTCAGCGCTCTTGAGAATAGAGTTAGGGGAAAAACGTCTCTGTCTCCTTATTTGGTCATAGACGCCGATGCCCTGACCAAGTACACTTTCATGGTGAAGTACTTGGTGCAGTCGAGGAAGTTCATCGTACTTGTTCCCACCGCAGGTAATTTAATTTTATTTTTTTATTTAATTTTAATTTTTTTTTTCTTTTCTTTATTTTCTTTTTATTTTTTTATTATTCTCTATTTATTTTTTTTGTTCATTATTTTCTTTTAATTTTTTTTAATTATTTTCTTTTCATTATTTTTTTTTATTATTCCAGTGTGTGGTAGATAATTAGTAGAAATTTTTATGTTAGAATTTGTCTGAAAGTTATCAGTGATAGATTGATCGATAGATGATAGATTTTTCCATTCGAGACACAAAAACTTTCTAGTTCTTTTGAGAAGTTCATATCATAAAACTTCTCAAAGTGAGTGACTTTTAATGTCCCCAAGAGTTAGATAGATCTAGAGAAAATTTTATTAATCAAACTACCAACAATTACATCTGGATTGACTGGTCATAATAAACTAAAATTATTGTAACAAAAATAAATCTTTACAATTATGCTTTACTCACAAAAAAGAAACTAACTGTGTTTCTGTATTGATAAAAGTCCTGAATATAATGAAATACTTTTTTTATTGAGCATAACTTCAATTAATTCAATAACTATAAATTGAAGATGATATTCATTTAAATGATTACTATTTTGTATTTATCTATGTTTGAAAAATGTTCTCAGTATGACTTTCGTAGAGTAACTTTCTCTAATTATGTGTCAAATCCGTGGGTGAAGTTCAACAACATGAAAAACTGAAGTATCACTAGATAGAAATATTTAAGGTTCCTTTATTCTCCATTCACTTTCATAAAATCACATAGGAGGTCATGGCATCGTTTTCAGAACACAGAAAATATCGTTAATGACAAAATGACGTTGCCATGTTGTTTCTTTGTTTACATATTGTTCGAAATCGAAATATTGCAAATAATCAGAAAAGTAATCCTTTCTATCAATTCATATAAACGTTAATTATTCTCGTCCATAACATCTTTCACAATTCATTCATTTTCCGAATAAATTCACATTCTGAGAAATACGTAATTGATAAGAATGTAGAAAAGGCAACATAGTTTTGACTTGAAACATGAAAATGTTTTGACAAGCATCATAACCTCCATTTTCGTTCGATACAGAGTAGAATATGTCAAATTTCCAAGGCCAGAGGTGTGATTTTATATTTGTGAATGGAGTATATGTAAAAATTCTCTTTGAGTGATAGTCATGCAACTGTCAATAAATTTAAGGGATCCTTAACTTTAAGAGAGGCTTTATTTTAAGGAATGTTGGTGCAAACGGTCCTTATTGGATTATTTTTCAATTTACAATACGGTTGTAGAAAAAATATTGTTCCTATCTTGTACAGGGTATCCCATTGGATAGGTGAAAACGTTGAAAGGAGTCCTGGTCTCGATTTCCGTGAAAACACCAGTAGTGAAAACCGTCTCACGATATCTTCAAAAGATATCTTCATTTGTTTTGAAGATATAAAAAAAATTTTGAAATTTTTGGATTTCGAAGATGTGCCATTTTCGAAAATATCTGAAAAAGATAAAAACTTTCAAGAAGCACTTTTTCACTGGGGATAAGACATTATTTTAAATTTTTTCATATTTAAATTTTTTTCATGATATAAAAATGCATTCGTATTTAAAAATAAAAAAGTGGTTTTTTTCCACGAGAAAAAAAATTGAATATAGTTTCCCATTTCCGGTAAAAAAGCGCTTCTAGAAAGTTGTAATGGTTTTCAGATATTTTCGTGAATAAAAAAGTTATGGCACATTTTATAAATCGATAATACACTGCGCAAAAAAATTAACGCACATTCTGAAAATCTCAATTTTTATGAAAGTTAACTCTACCTTGACTTTATAACTTATATTTCATGTTCTCTCGGGAAGGTTTTGAACCTTTCTGCAATTCTTGTGTATGTCCACCCTTCTTCTCGCAAAACTACCGCTTATGCACATTCCTCTTGGGTCAAATTGCGTGTTTCGCGTTGCATAGCGATCGAGTGTAGAAAATCAAACGAAAAAAAAACTATTGATCACTAGAATTGATCGAGAACAACTGATTTTAGAATGGAGCCAATACATTCAAAATCTGATAATATCATCTTTTTTTATTCCTGCTGGGATAAACATCTGTATTGAAGAAAAATGTTGAAAGTGGATAACATATGCATGCATAATTCTGATAAAAATAATTATCATTCAGAACACCTTCAGTTATAGAATAAATTTGAGATTTCCATAATATGCGTCAATTTTTTTGCCCAGTGTATATCAAAATAAAAAAAAAATAAGATATCGTGAAATGGTTTTCACGAAAATCGAGCCCAGGACACCTTTTGAAGTTTTTACCTATCTTGTTCAAAAGTTCCTAAAACAGTCAAAATCAAGCAATATGTACCGAATATCTTTCCCGTACTTGGTTGCAATCTAGTACATGAAAGTACAACTTTCCTCACTTGATAGGAAAGTAGCTATTTTGTTAGTTTTTTTTTCTTAAAATAATTTTGAAGATTCATTTGAAATTTTTTGTTTAGGGCATTAAAATGCTTTTATTCGAAAATGTTTCACATTTTTTACCAAGGATAGATGTTCTTTTACCCTTCTGACCTTTTTTTTTCACAGTCGTTTCCGCCCTCGATGACATGAAAAGAGAAAAACCAGAAGCGAGGGATGCTATCCGTTGGCTCGAGACGCAGTTCCACCGAGGCAATCGGTTCTTCAGAGCGCAGCGGCCCCAAGAGAAGGCGTCCATCCCCTTCATCAAGTACCCCAAGAAGAAAGACAAGGAGATGTTCAACTACATCCAGATCATCGAGTGCTGCTACTACCTCTCCGAGCAGCAGAAAGGGGCCACCAACGTGGTCACCCTGTTGATCGGCAATCAGAACCTCCTGACGAACGGTGAAAACAAGGAGTTCAGCTACATAGGACTGGCCAGGACCGCCGGAATCACGATAGAATCGATCACCCAGTTCTACACCAAGTGGAAGAAAGCGAGCAGAGACAACAGGTGAAATTTGAGAGGAGAATTCGGAATTTGGTTAATTTCTGAAAGGTCCGAGAGGCTTGATGAGACCAGCTAAACGAATCAAGAGCCATGTTAAAAGTGAATTATTATTTTAATATTGAATATTAATATTCGTATCGATATTACTTCACAGGAAGTGTGATACTTCTGATGTTTTCGGGCAGACTTTCTTTTATGTATTTTAGTTATGTTGAGATGTAATAAACTCTTTCGTTTTTTTCTTAGCTTTTCGTTTTATTCAGATTGTAATTTCAGTTGGAAATTCTTATCTTCATACAGTCGTTCGAAATATTGATTGAAATATATTGAACGACAATGAATACGTAAATCTATCCAAGGTGTTTTCAGAGCATTATTTGCATAACCTCAATTTCAAGAACTGTCATTGTGAGAAATATGCAAAATTTCTGTTAAATTCTCATAGGATTTTAATCAATGAAGAAGAAAGGAATTATAATATATCTGAAAAATATAATTCCTGCACTTGAAATACATGAAAAGTATATCTATTGCATCACCATATTTCTGGGTGAAATCCTAATGGCATGGACAATCCAATTCATAAATTTTGAGTTCCAATTCAGATATTTATCTTGACACAAAAGACTTCAAAAATTCCTCATTCAATCTTAGTGAAAATTCAACAACTAATGCTGATATTGAAAGCAGGATATGAGTATGTGAACTTTGACAGATGCAAAGAAAATCTACATAGAAGCTTTGCAAAGGTCTGGGTGGTTGACTCAGAGCGCAAATATAATTTTAAATATCTTCAATATTCTCATTTTAGTGGAGGAAGAAAAAATTCGAAATTGACAGTACCAATTTTAGCCTGCCAAATTTTGAGGTTTGAGGAATACTCAACCCAGGTTTAGTAAACTCGATCAATGCTTTTCAGATCCTTTCAGTAAGTTTAAAACTATAAGAGTCCTTGCATTTCAATCCCATGATTTCAATTTGAACTTGTGTATTATAATTTGCCATTCCTGATTTCAATACAAAAATCACTAATAACGATAATAAACGATATTCATGGAAATATTCCAATAATTTCAATAAAAATTCAATGAATTAGAGAAATTAACATATGAACAGAAGGCTCATTCTAACACTCGTTAATTCAAAAATGAGCCACGTAGAGTCCAGTGGTTGAATTAAAAAAAAGACTCAAAAGAGGCATTTGAAATTTCATAGTTAAGTTTTCAAATTACCCATTATAATGGTAATCACTGTTGTCACGTACTTTGTGGTGATTTTTGTTCACATTGATGTAGCCTTGTTGACAATTTAAAATCATTTAGTGTCAATCACATCCATTTCATTTCTCATTTTCAAAATCTTGACGCTGAACCTTATTTTTCTTAAACTGATGATGATTTGGTCTATTGCAATAAACGTATTTATTTTGATGAATTCATTAAATTTCGAATATGATCCAATACACTGCCGATTTTTGATTGGCTCGTCAAAAACTACACCATTTCCAAATATTCTTAAGCCGTCAATTGTATTTCAAATTAGTCACTTCAACTTCAGAAAGCATCAATTGAATTTCAGATTAGTCAATTGTATTTCAGAAATCTTAATTTGTAATTCAGAAAGTTCGAATATTATTTTAATTTATGTCGGATTTTGAGTCATATATTACTCATTTTCATAATGGTTATATCGTCAATGATATATCATTATATTCAATCAGGTATGTTTCCATGTATGAATAAAACCAATATAATCTCTTGGTGCTGGCTCTTTCTTTTGTTCAACACTGGATTTTATTAAAAATATGCTGAATCTTCTCAATTGATTCCTCACCTAATACCGTAGCTTCAGGAAGCAATAACACCTTATGAAAATTAGTCAAATTGAGTACATGACAACAGTTTCTGCAGCTGGTGTATCAGCCATGGAGACTCTACGAGGTTCATTCACAACGCTTTCAGCACATGAATGGGTTGGGGGTTTGTTGCAACAGAGGCAAGATATCATAATGCTGCATGCCATTCGAGATTGGAGACCGTAATCACCCAAACAGTAGCAGTACTGCTGCGGATGGGCCCTTATTCTCCCATGCTCAATCCACTTGAAATTTTATGTTCGAAAATATGAATTTACGAAAAAACAAACCAGAGGTTATTAAAAAAAGAGTAACATACCTGCAAAATATTATTGATCAAGCTAAGATTCAATTGCGATGGCAGACATGCCTGATATATGGCTTCAAATTTATTTCAGTTTTGTGTTAAAGATATTTCACCTGAAAATTAAAGTTCATTTATTATCATATTTTCTGGGATCAATGTGCCTATGAAATGAATTTCGAAATGCCATTTCTGAAATATAATTGGCCATATCTCAAATTCAATTGATTCTTTCGGAAATTCAAAAGACTAATCTGAAATACATTTGATGTTTTCTGAAATTCAATTGACTAATCTGAATTTCATGACATATATCCTGAAATACAAATGACTAATCTGAAATACGAGTGATGTTTTCTGAATGTCAATTGACAATTTTTGAATTACAATTGGAAATGGTGTAGTTAGAAAGCAGAAATAAATTCCCTCTAGTGCTGGTTGCTCGTAGTCATGATATGATAGAAAGCTACGAAAATATGAGATATTCAAAATAATCCTATGAAAAAACCTGACGGCATTCTTTTTCCACCGTTGCACTTAAAGCTTGGGCTTATGAACAATTTCGTGAAGATAAAAGATGGTAGTGGATTTGCATATCTAAAGAAAAATTCCCTAAACCCAGCGAGGCAAACAGTGAAGAGGGAAATTTGTTGGTCCACAAATACGACAACTGATTAATAGCTTTGGGGAAAAATTGAATGATCAGCTCGCATGGATATATTTTGTGAACTTCCAAAATTATCTAGAAAACCATAAATCTAGAATTACTGACTTCATAAATGATCTCTTTATGTCATATTAAGCTCTGGTGTCTGATATGTCCTCATATAAAAACGTATTCTGGAATCTCACCCGGATTTATTTTCGCAAAGTTGATGGGTGCTGTGAATGACGAACAAGGTTCCATCTGGTCATTTCCTTAATGGCGAAGCCCTAGCAAGGAAACTTTAGTCCAGAGTCTAGGAATGCTAGCAGATTATTGTTAAAGACTTTCCAAAAGCAGGAAATTTATGATTAAGCATCAATCATATCCTAGTATGCAATAATTTCACTAGAGTTAGTGCAATTACTCCGTATACCGTATAAATACGGAAAAATATGTTCTGATGTCACAAGAAAACCTGACGTGTAATTTTTTCATTCACATATTATCGTTTGATGACCCTAGTTCATTCTTATTTTGATATAAATTTTCATGTAGGTAATAAGAAAAGTTTAAATTTTTTAACCAGGGATTATTTCAACGTGTCACTTGTAAAGTAATCTCAGAAAACAAATTCGTATGAAATGTGTAGAAACCCTCAAAATTTTTCCAAATATGCTTTCATTTCAATGTTAATTATCTGTTGATTTTTGCACGGAAGTTCATAATTTTCTAGCTTTTATCAAAAAACAGACCAATGCTTCTTTTTTAATTAAAATACTATATACAAGGTATATCTATTTCAATGTCAAAGTTAGTCTCGATAAAAACTTTGAAAATCATTTTGTCATATATGAGAACCAATTTTTTAATTGCTTAGCTGGAATCTAATTTAAAAAATAGTGTATGATTGTGGTAGATACCACTCTTCTGAAATGCTCAGTTCCCGAGGTATTCGGTAAAGTCAGTGAGTATGAGTATATTAAATATATTGCTGGTTTTTTTTTTTGGGTAAGGGAACGTAGGAAAATTAAGAAATCACTTCATGTAATGGCCAACGTTTCGCAAATTTATTTTTGCATCATCAGGGCTATCAACAGTTGTGTTTTCTTTGGTCTAGGATATAACGATATAACATATATAATAATTCAGAAAACAACAAACATTCAACGAAGAGATAGCATTAAGGAGGATTAAATTTTTTTTTTAACAAGTGGATGAGCGTGAAACTTTTCTTCAGTATTAATTTCATTCTCTTCGTTTTCAGAAATCGGTTTTGCTCTTACATAAGGTCTCACTGCGTTTCTAAAAATAATACTGCACATAACATTTCTTTGAACGAAATGAAATGTTTACTTGGAATCTATGGTGATCCATTAAAGAACTCTCCATCAACAACTACCGGTATTCTTGCTTGATTAAAGCTGTGAGCAGAAGCAGACCAGTCAGATTGAATCTTTTACCGCCAACTCTTGAAGCGGCACAACAACATCTGTTTCGGGTGTTTTACAAAGCACAACAATGGCTAAGAGAGTTTGATGGTGGAAGCATGAAGAGTTGTCCTTGGTGAGGCTGGTTTATTCTCTATAGAAATGGCCACGGAGGAAGAAATGTGGAAAAATGTAGCATTTTTATCAGGAAGGCCTCACTGGAAGAGCTAGAGGTACAGGAAGTGTTATAATAACTTTTTTGAAGCAGAGTCTATATCTAAAAAAAATGTCCTCATGAATTGGAACCCTTCACGCAAAGGCAGCCTTTCAACGCCGAATCGATCTGAATAATTAACAGACAGCCATTCCGAATATCTCCTTTGACATTCCGTGCCGAAACCTCCTAAGTCCTCTGTTCGGGTTACGTACACTATAAATCGAGAACCATAAACATCCATAGTGTATTACCTACACGGAGCGATCCGGTGCAAGCGAATTCAAATTAGCCGCGGCACGACACAATGACTGACAGCCTCTTCCATTAGCTGTTATGGCTTATTTATCGCATTTCCGCGTTTCACCCGCATTATACATAATGGAGGCTGCTATCGCTTTGCAAGCTGTACCCGACCAGAATACGTAAACTGGAAATTATACGGGTATAATTGGCACGGATAAGGTGTGGTGGGGTTCTGTTACGTTCGTTATCAGGGGAAATGAAGACGAAGCGAATCGAAACTGAATGCTGTATTCTCTAACTGGGTTTCTCGTTATTGTTTCGTCATCTTAAAGCGCTTGATTTCGTTGTTTTCTAACGGCCGTTTTCAATAAACAACCGAAGATAGCCGATAGAGCTCTATCTTCGGTTTTGCCGGCCTTCTATCTTCTATTCTTGTCAGAATGACAATTCTCGTAATATGTGTTCGTTTTCGGTCCTGAAAAATATTCTGTTTTCTTGTGTTATAACATGTTTGGTTTATCTATGGGAGATGATTGCCTTTCATTGGGGTCCCGTAGCGGTCTTCAAACATCTGAAGTGCCGAAAAATCATCACCTGGAAGGTCGTATCTGGTTTGAAAAAACCCTCACGACCAGAGAGCAACAATTTGTGGATATTGAATTTGAATATCGAAGGAATTTCGAAAAGAAAGTGTGATTACGTCTCCAAATTAGCTGATGAACATGGTATCAAAGAGATTCTTCTGCAAGAAACCCACACGGCAACAGAAAAAAAAAATCCTCGTGAAAGAGGACAGTTGAAAGTTATGTATTAATTGATTTTTTACAAGTTTAGCTTGTTATGTTGAAAAATTGTCAGTTTCGTAACTTTCAACAGATTCGGAAAGGGGAAATTGATGGAGTTTTTTTGTCATTTATTTCAAATTTTGTGACATTTCTGTCATAAATTTTCATAAACCTCCGAACATTATTTGGCCAAGAAATCTTAATGTTGATGTTTTTTTAAAGTAGCAAATGCATTTCCAAAATGCATTCGATTTATTCTGAATAATCGGTTTCTTTTTTGCTTTTGTCTTTTTTCATTTCAGATTAAGAATTACGAGTCGTTTTGGGAAGAATCTGTGTATCCGAGCCCATCGACGGATAACATGAAGATGATCACACTGATGTCTTTCAAGATTTTCCTGATATTTGATATTTTATGTTATTTTGTTTACGGGGAGGCAGGTTTTTTCGGCGGAGGTTTTTTCCCCTGTCTGTATAGTATCGTATGATACTAGTGTTGATAGTATCGTATGATTCTATAGTATCATACAAATAATGTTATGATACCCCGTTCTTTTTTTTACCTCAGCTTAGGTACTTTTTGTTTCAACATTTATTGTATTATTTTAGCTCTCTTTTTCATAAGAATATATATATATATATATATATATATCTATCTATGGTTTGCGTTTCACAATCATGGTTTAACCATATCTCGGTTAAAGCATGGATAGATAGGGACTTCTTCAGTTCTGACCTCAATCCATAAAACTTGATTGATTCATTTTATTTTTCGAATCATTAATCGCATATTTTTGTATTATCACTGTGATTGGATGTCGAATTGGAATGTTATTATTCATATAAACTCTGTTGTTTTTTCATCGCTACCGAAGATTCTTTCAACTATCTTTGGTTGAGTTTAAAGTTCTTTGAAACGCCGGTAGGCTCATTTACTTCGGGGGTTCGTATCTCTGACCTCTTTCCGAAACCGACGATATACCTGACCGATCGGTAGAAATTGCCGTAGGCAGATAGAATATTGGAACAGAAGTTGGTACAAATGGATCGATTTCTCTAACGCTGGTACACAAATATCGGCTATCGGCTATCTTCGGTTGTTTATTGAAAACGGCCGTAAGTGAATAGGTGAATGGTAGTTTCTTCTACCACCCCTCGGAATCTACACTCGTCAGTGTCCGATCCGATAAGTCCATTCTCAACATCTCAACAGATGCTTCTTGAGGTGACAATGTCCTGCAGGAAAGCTGAAAATCGAGTAAAACTTTTATTCAAAATACACTTCGACAGTTTAGAAGAGTGTCTATGTTTAATGTTGATGTGTCCATCTTGACCATCTTTATTATTTTAGCGAAAGCTATCATCGGCTACTTGAATATTTCAAGCAGATTTGTTGTAGTGAGCATAATACAGTGTGCAAAAAAATTAACGCACATCATGGAAATTTCAAATTCATTCTACAACTGGGGGTGTTTTCAATGATAGTTATTTTTATCAGAATTATGCTTGCATATGTTATCCACTTTCAATGTTTTTCTTCAATACAGATGTTTTTTCCACGCAGGAATAAAAAAAAAAATGATATTATCAGATTTTGAATATATTGGCTCCATTCTAAAATCGGTTGTTCTCGATCAATTCTAGTGATCAATAATTTTTCTTTCGTTCGATTTTCTACACTCGATCGCTATGCAACGCGAAACACGCAATTTGACCCAAGATGAATGTGCCCAAGCGATAGTTTTGCGAGAAGAAGGGTGGACATACACAAGAATTGCAGAAAGGTTTGGGGTTTTCCATACAAGTGTGTCCAGAATGTTGTAGCTATTCAGGGAGACAGCTACAAACCAGGACAGGGTAAACCACGGGTAACAACTGCCATTCAAGAACGTTACTTGAGAGTTCCTTCGTTGAGACAACGGTTTGCAACCGCTCGCCGCCTTCAAAATCAGCTTGAACAGACTCATGAGGTGCAAATTAGCACTCAGACAAGAAGAAATCGCCTCAGATGATATGATTTAAGGCTTTGTGTCGCGGCAAGAGGCCCAGCTCTTACCTCAGCCCATCGAAGGGCGCTTTTGAATTTTGCGAGAGAGCATATCCATTAGGAAGAGGCCGATTAGGAAAGAGTTCTCTTCACAGATGAGTCTAGATTCTGCCTCTACCATTGTGATCGACGTTCCCTTGTATACAGACGTCCACATGAAAGATATGCTCAGTGCAATTTCCTGAATACTACTGGTTTCGGGGGAGGATCGATTATGGTATGGGGTGGAATATCTTTGACTGCTCGCACGGACCTACTGGTCGTTGATAATGGAGCTATGAATATAAGGAACATTCTTGAAGATCATGTAGTTTCATTTGCCCCATACATTGGTGAAAATTTCATTTTTATGCACGATAATGCCAGACCCCATTGTGAGCGAATCGTTGAGGAGTACCTTGAAGAGGTTGAAGCCTCTTGAATGGAATGGCCAGCAAGAAGTCCAGATCTCAATCCGATTGAGCAGGTTTGGAACACCCTCAATAGAAGACTGAGAAGTTCAGAAAATCATCCAGCTACTCTTAATGACTTAGGAATCCAACTCGGAGAAATCTGGGAAGGATTAGATCAAAACATTTTAAGATGACTCATTTGGAGTATGAATCGTCATTGACGAGCTGTAATTAACGCAAGGGGTGGAAATACTAAGTATTAAATCACTTATCATCATTTATTCAGTATTTGAAAATTGTTCATTTCTCTTCTTTCACTTAATATTCGGTGAAATCCAGAATTTTTCTTCCATTTATTGTGTCTTGTTTCGTTCAGAATCTTCCCGAGAGAACATAAAAAATAAGTTATAAAGTCAATGTAGAGTTAACTTTCATTAAAACTGAGATTTTCAGAATGTGCGTTAATTTTTTTTCGCAGTGTATTTCAAACAGTTTTGTTGTAGTGAGCATATTATTTTTCCACTGCTGATCAAGAAGATGAAAGATGTGATGAGTGAATTGAAAAAATGTGCATTATATACAGTATTGAGAAGTTACTGTGATATTTCTGGGACAAAGAACTTTAAAATTAATTAACCTAATGGAAGAAACAATATTTTAATTGTTTCGTTGTATTTGTTTTATGTGAATAATCTTTCAAATTCAGAATTTGATCTACCATATTATAGATAAAACTTTCGTGATTTTTCTCAATCTGTGAACAGAGGGATTCACTTATTTTGGTGAATCACCCTGTACAGCAAGTAATTCTGCTGGATTATATTTCACCGTTCGGTGGTGAATTTCATGAACTATTTTCAGAATTCTTAGGTTATCCCAAGTCTTCTAGCGTGATTATCCTTTCTAATACCTTTTCAGATACCTATTGCACTTCTTCGTTAGATAACTCATTCAAATGAAAGGTTAAATCGATGGCAATAATGGGGATTTATACGTATGAGCGCCAATGCATTTATACTATGCTATCCAACAATCAATCAATGTCTGTATCAGTGGTAATTACCTGTGAAACTAGTGGTTAATTCACTATGAAACTATTATCGCATGCCCATTCTCTCTGCGTATTATATCTTAATGAGATTGACATAGCATGTGTTCTGGGAAAATTGGTTCGATTATAACTGGAAAGCTTTATTCGAGTTACGTAAATTTCATAAAAATAAAACGTAGGTAGAAAACATACGAATGGGTGTCGATATCTTGAAAGATCTCATTTATCGTGTGTTCAATATTGCAAAATGGCTAAATGTCAACGCTGAATAGAAAGCACCAAACTCGTTTGAATTTTCATAATCGACATATTATTAGTTACCTATATAATATTTGTTCATTTTATATGTAGGGTTATAATCTACGAATTACCTAATATATTTTTATGATATTAAATACAAATCGCATTAAACGTCTCGCATCAATGTGAAAATGTTATGCGAACAAAATCGTTTTGACTCATAGTGCAGAAGGTAGCTAACAATGATAAGAAATTTTACAGCATGCCAAAAAAGTAACCCACCGAACTGATCATTCTTGTACGAAGAAAGGTCAATTAACAAATTGAAATATTGTCACGATTCTGCGAAGATGTATGAAAAATAGACATTGTCTGACGAAGGAGTCTGATTTAGACTTACGCTTCAAAGTTCAAAGTCTCTTCTTTTTGTTTACTGTTAGGCAACAATATTGTCTTGTAACGTTTTGGCCCCTGACAAATTAGTGCCCAATTTTTCCGCAGGGGCCTTTCTTGTTTCAGAGACTGGGAGAGAAAACCCAAATAAAGGATTCAGGAATATGCAAAAAACTCCCAGAAAATATTTCAAATAGATAACATAAGAATGGTGGTGTCGCTTCCACACAAGGTGTAGTCTAAACAAAATGAGGAGGTTAAGAGATAGTTTTTGTTGAAAAAATATTTTTTGTTAATCTAGCAGATCAACTGAAGTTTACAAAATGTATGGTATCGTTTCTGTTGCCAACTGATCTCTCTAAGGCGAATAATATCATATTTCATGAGAATTTTCCATCCGATATGAGTGAAAAGCAGCGAATAGAAATCTTGATATTTCTGTGATTGCAAAAAACTATAGTTTGAATGAGATTTTGTGATGAAAATTCATATAAATATGATTTCAAGTTACAGGAAATAAAATTAATTTTAGCCTGAAGGTCTGCAGTACATACAGGGTGGTTAAGAAAAATCGAGTAAAATAACGGAATTTTATTCTCAAAAAATTCAAGTATTTTGAGACTATCAATTAACTCGAGAATTACCATCCTAACTTCTTGAGGAATTTGGTTCCATAAACGGAGCAGAAGCTCTCTCAGATCATTTAAGAATTCTGGGTTAGGTTGATGATTATCTAATCTAATCTTCTTTGGAGCATGTCCCATGCAGATTCTATGCAATTCGCAAATCTGGTGAGTGCGAAGGTATTGGTAAATGTGGAATATCAAGCTCCTCGAGCGCATTCTCAACTATGGCTGCACAGTGCGGTTTAGCGTTATCGTCTGGAAATTGAAAATTTTCACCAATAGCAGCATGAAAATTTGGCAAAACATTTTCAATGACATGCTCCCCATAGTGTGAGGCGGTCATATTCCCAGGACGAATGTGTAGATCTGTGCGGCCGTCGAAACATATCCCGGCCCATACCATAACACTACCCGCTTGGAATGGATGGACTTCTTGGACATAGCGCCGATTACGGGGTATGCGTAGGATTGTCCATACCCTTATTATTCGAGAAACCGAAAATCTTCCATATCTCGATTCATCAGTGAAAAGGACACTACGCCTTTGATCGTTCCAATTGATATGTTGCTTTGCCCATTAAAGTCTTTGACGTTTATGGTCACGTGTTGATGGAACTCCTCTCAATAGACGTCTAGAACCTAGATTCACCTCTCTCTAACGTCGTCTGATGGTTTCGATGGAAACTTGGACCCCATCTGCATTTTAAAGAGTATTTCGTAGCATTCGTCACGTAGATGAAGATTTTCTTCTCGCCCTTTCCTTGTATTTTCATTCTTAGTTGCCTCATTCATATTCACGTGAATATCAATAAAACAAGAAATGTTCTAACTTCCATAAGTATGAAACACGTCACACTGACACTAAAGTCTTTCCCAGACATTATACAGCTAACTATGAGTCCTCACCAAGCTATATAGGTATTAAATTATACAACCATCTGCCGAGTAGACTGAAATCAATGAATGGGAGGTCTTTCAAGAGAAGGGTAAAGTTCCAATTGATCAGAGGATGTAACTTCAATTTAGAGGAGTTCCTTGCGGACTCCATATATTTTTTTTCTATTGTATTTCCATCTAGATGACTTGTCCTATACATTCCTTAAATATCTGAAAGGATCAATAAAGATTATTATTATTATTCTTTCCGCTACAACAACCTGAGTTGGGCCACCCTGTAGCACTCCGATAGCCTTAGCGTTCTTTAATTTACGTCTACGCATTTTCAAAAAACTCGTTCCAAATCGAAAAAAGACGACCAGATTGACGAAATATCTCATACTGATTTTTATTGGATCGATTCAAGTTGTTATTGAGTTTTAAATGATTTTACAGCGCAGATTAAATACTTTTCAAAACGATTGAATACGATATCCCTAAAACTTGTGGAACAGTATAATACTTTTTCCTGAAAAACTTAATTTGGGTTTTCTCTCCCAGTCTTGAAACAAGAAATCATTAGAAAAAATTTTGTAATAATATAAGAATTTGTCAGGGGCCAAAATTTTACGAGAAGAAGATTGGCAAATGTCAATCCAAAAATCAAAAAATTGTCACGATTCTACAAAGTTGAATGAAAACTAATTATTGTCTGACGAAGGAGTCTGATTTAGACTCCGAAACGTTACGCTTAAGAGTTCGAAGAGTCTTCTTTTTGTTCATTGTTAGGCAACAATTTCTTCTCGTCAGTTTTGGCCCCTGACACTTTTTACGCAGGGGCCTTTCTTACATTATTAAAAAAAATTTTCTAATTTGTTTCAGAGACTGGGAGAGAAAACCCAAATTAAGTTTTTCAGGAAAATGCAGAGAACTCCCAGACGATATTTCAATAGATATCATTAAAATACTCCTCCTCAAGGAAAACATTGGTTTGGGTTTTGCTTAACACAAAATTTGTGATACGACTTCGACGAATAACAGGTTTCGCTACATTATCCCAACGCGGCTTAACACGTTCAATGTTCAATGTAGAGAAACGCTCCACTCTCGCTCAGCTGGACAAGCAAATTATCTCCACGACGTCTCAGAACCGCAGCTCGCGTTCTGCGATCGTGAATCATGGCCTATCGTGACCATTGTTTCATGAGAAATGGACTTCTGGCGCGGCGACGCTAAATCTCTGGGCGATGTTATTTAATTCACTCACGACAAGATGGGTTGCACGCAATCGTCGCCATTTCGTTCCCGGCGTGTTTCCCGAAATGTATGCAATCGAATGGGAAGGAAAAACAGGTGGGTTAGGTGAGGTGCAGGGCCGTCGCGAGTTTAAAAGGTGTAAGTTTAGAGAGATAGATAATTTACGCCCCACGTTGGGCGCCAATTGTGTAAGGTTAAAGAGATAGATAATCTACGTTCATTTTCAGCCCCACTCTAGGGGTGCCAATTGTGTAAAGTTGAGATGAAGATATAAATTACGCCCTGTAATATTTTAACGATAGATGCTCCAGCTAGTCAGGACATGAGACCACCTTACATTTATATGAGGTGAAAGGAGATAATGTGCCTCTACTCAGGCTAATGATAATCAAAACTTGAACAGTCGAGATTTATTCCTCTCTGATGACAATAGCTATTTACAATATCTACTAACACAAATTAAAACAATTTTATACGAGGACGAGAATATGTACAGGGTGGGAATATTTCGATGTTTTAGCACTACAACTTTTGAACCCTACGTAGAATCCAATGGCATGCTCGCCTTTTTTGCAGCATTTTTAATTACGAAACTATGACACAAAGTTATGTGTTTTTGAAGAGGAACACTAGATTTCTTTGCCATTTTCTGAAACTTAATTTTTTCTGATTTCAAAAATATATAACATCGTATGGTTCTAAGAAAAAGAAAATTCTTTGCCTTTACGAAGGCACATCGAGAACATTTTTGAAACATAGATGAATTCAAAATAGTAATCATCGAAATGAATACCATTTTCAATTCCCAAGCTCAGAGATCTTTTATCATGAGGTTGGAGAAATGATATTAGATTTTGTCACTGAGATGAGAGATATACTAGCAAGCGGGCCCTGAATAGAGCCACTGCTAAAATCTCATTCAGTGAAAGAGGAAGTACAGATTTCTTTTTTTGCATTTGATTGGAGATGTGAAACTTCATTTTGACGCAATTGGATGTCACCACCTTAGTACTTTGTAATATTTTACTCATTACTTCACAACCAATTGCTATAAATTCTGAAGTTTTTCATGAAGATTTTGTCCTGAGATGTGCGGGATACTGATGAGGCCCAACAAGGCCGAAACCGGTTTATCTCTTATCTCAGTGACAAAATCTAATATCATTTCTCCAACCTCATGATAAAAGATCTCTGAGCCTGGGAATTGAAAATGGTATTCATTTCGATGATTACTATTTTGAATTCATCTATGTTTCCAAAATCGTATGGTTCGTATCAATAAATCAATATGAGTATAGAAATTTGTCAAGAACCTTTATTCATCTGAGTCTCAATACTTTCTATGGTTTCAATTGTCGAAAACCACAAAAAATTTAGTATCGTATAATTACCACAATTTCTTTCTAGTAGTCTTTTCATTTCTATGCTCTTGTTATAGGAAGCTACATTTTTCTGTGCTAATCAACAGTTGAAACCATAGAAAGTATTGAGACTCACATGAAAATAGGTTTTTGACCAATTTCTATACTCATACTGATACAAAGTTCACGATGTTATATATTTTTGAAATCAGAAAAAATCAAGCTTTCAGAAAATGTCACAGAAATATAGTGTTTCCATTTAAAAAAACATAACTTTGGATCATAGCTTCGTAATTGAAAATGGCGCAGAAAAGACGAGCATGCCACTGAATTCTACGTAAAAAAGTGCCTGCAGAATGTTTTAATTTCAGAACTCTATCATCAGTATTAGCGGAGATATACATTTTGTTCGATATCGCCATTTTTCCAATTTTCGCTTATAACTCAAAAACAAAAGAAGGTAGCCAAAAATGAATAAAACTCTTGTTAGTTTCTCCGAAAAAGAGATCGAGAATGGGGTATCAGATTTTGTCTATCTCTTCTGGTTCAAAAGTTGTAGTGCTAAAACATCGAAATATGCCCACCCTGTACAATCAAGAACAATTTGTCAGAAACACAATTCGTTCTTTGTTAACTTATCTGATTATAACAATGCTGGGCAAGGGAAGTGACTATCTCTCGATTTTCTCCCAACGTTCGAACACCGGGATCTTCTGGAAGACGTTGCAGTAAGAGGTGAGGGTTGTATTCTTCCAAACAGAAGTTTTGAGGCTTCAACTTCCTCCAAGGTGCAAGTACTGAAGGATTTGAAGACTTAGGTCCCTCCAGAGAGGTTTCAGATGTCTAGATCCCTCCAAAGAGGTGTCGGAGGCCTAGCTCTCTCAAAACAGGTGCCGGAGGATTAGCTCTCTCCAAACGATACCGGAGACTTAGCTCACTTCAAAAGATACCGGAGACTTAGCTCCTTCTAAAAAAAAGATGCTGGAGACGTAGCTCCCTCCAAAAAAAGGCTATCAAAAAAAACTTGTATCAGTTCTCTGTATCGTCAAACTTTCACAACTCCCCGAGATCTTTGATAATCTTAGTTTACATGAAGATAATTCAGAAAGAGAAAAAATGTCCACGTGTTCATTGAAACACTGGCACAGGTAAATCGAGAAATTGAAAATCAGAGAGTCAGGGAACCGTGAAATGTTTAAATTCAATTATTTAACTATAACATAGATAAACCAATCTAGAAGGAAGGTTGATTCATCGGATAGTTGAGGAAATCAGATGGAAAGTCGTGCGATCCTCAAAATGGCGGAACCCAAGCGTCTCTCACCTCATATGAAACACATGAATCGTTAATAAAAATAGATATATGGTTGTCTGATCAACTTTGTACTCACCAATCTTAACTATTGCCTAAGTCAAACTGTTTCAATCCAGAATAGGAGAATAAATTATTGCCCTCTCCGGTGCAGCGTCAGAATAGCGGAATACCAAAGTCTCGCGTCTGAGGTGGCACGATCTCGACTGACTCGCGATCCTGTACTACTTGATGTCGCGTTCTCGATCCGAGACGATCCGGAAACTCCCGAGATTTGAACCCGGTAAATTGAACCATTACAATGGGTTACAGTCCACTGCAACCTGATGGTCTATTGTGCCCACTGACGAGGCTTTAGCTCGCCTTCCAGTCCCAGAGATCTTATGGAATCCAATATCTCGGAAAGCTTCAGTGAGGCTCAGAGTTTGCTCCGGCATTCCCATGTCGACTTTGAGTCGATGACCTAGGAGTTCAGTGCTTTAATAGCAGCTCGACTATCTGAGTGAATAGCTTTGTCGCAATTCTGATAGTTTGTCTCTGAATTAATATCTGTAATCTTTCGATTGCTAATATTTCTGCTTTCAGAACACTCACACAGGATCCTAACGATAGTGCACACTTGGCTTTGGCCCCGTGAATCCCAGCGTCATCTCCCGTGTTGGTTTTAGCACCATCTGTATACCATTTAACAGTATTTTCTTTGAAATTTTGGTCGGTGTATTCCCGATCCCATTACTCTTTTTTGCATAGCATCGTACTGTTTTTTCAGTACACTAGGAAGGTTCGCAAATGAGATGTAGTTACTTAGTGAGCACCAGACTATCTGACACCTAATTCTCTCATTACTTGCGCCTTCTCTAGATATTCTGAGGATGGCCTCATGGGCCATCCTGTCAATCATCAGATGTAGGGGTGTGAGATCTGTTATGATCTCAAGTGCTCTGGTTGGCCCCCGTGATGCACACACAGGCAAGCTGCTGTGCTTTATCGAGCATTTTCCTCGTACTTGTCTGACTTGCTTTAGCAAACCAGACTACTGCCCCATATGTGATTACAGGTCTCACAATCATGACGTACATCCATCGCAGTATTTTTGGGTTACAACCCCAATTCCTGCCGCATAGGCGCCTGCACGATATAAGAGCCTTAATAGCTTTAGTAGTAGCATTACTTATATGACTGTTCCACAGAAGCTTACTATCCAGGGAAATTCCCAGATATTTAACTTCAGATTTCCACTCCAGGATACTTCCTTTCAATGATAACTATTTCATGGCTGGAAGTTTTCTTTTCCGAGTGAACGAAATTACTGTGGATCTGCGTCCTTTAGATTGTCGGTTAGTTAGTTTATAAAGGGTTACAGACCAATGCGACCTTATGGTCTATTGTGCCCCCTGACAAAGCTGTTTTCACCTCTCCCTTCAAAGCTCGCCTTCCAATTCCAGAGATATTATGAAATCTAATATCTGGGAAGGCTTCAGCGAGGCTAATTCCTCACTCCTACAAGTTTCTTGACCAAGGCATTGTTTCTATTGGCTTGCAATGGCGAAGCATTCCGTGACTTGGTGAATAGGTGTCTCTTTCTCCTCCCCACAGAATATACACTCGTCAGTGTCAGATAAGTCCATTCTAAACAGATGCTTATTGAGATGATAAGAAACTTTTTGGGGTGATCCATCCCCGTGAAATTGTAATAAAACACATAGATAATTTGGTCACCTTCGTGAAAAAAAATGACGTGAAATTGCGGGTTTCGATGGAATATTTCCTGAGTTCATTAAACATTTAGGAAAAAAGACATTGCAGTGGTTGTTATCCTTTTATAATAACATTTGGCGTACTGACAATTTTCCGGTTGAGTTTCGCAAAGCGAAAGTAATAGGCATTTTGAAACGATGAAAGAATCCTACCGAAGCAAGATGTTATAGGCCAATTAGTTTATTGAGTATTTCTATGAAAATTTTAGAAAGGTTGATTTTCTTCAGGATTGAACCTACTATAGAGGATGTCCTTCAAAATTGTCAGGGTGGTTTCAGGAAAAATAGAAATTGCAATGATCAGGTTCTCACATTTATCGAATCAGGTTTCGATAACAAATTAAAAACAGGTTCAGCTTTCATAGATTTATCGTCTGCCTACGACACGGTATGGAAAGATGGTTTGATCTATAAACTTTATACACATCTTAAATGTGGAAAGATGATTCGTCTATAACAGAATATGCTGTCGGATAGAAGATTTCGTGTTTTTGTTGATGATAATAGTAGTAACTTCAAAACTTTGAACAATGGTCTTCCACAAGGATCTGTTTTAGCACCCCTTCTTTTCAATTTATATTTATGTGATATTCCTTGTACTTCATCTAAAAAATTCATTTACGCTGACGATATTGCAATCGCTTTCCGACATTCTGATTTTCAAGGTATTGAGAAAAATTTAACTTCTGATCTGAATATTATGAAAAAATAACTTTTCGAATGGCGTTTTTGTCCAAATCCAAATAAAACCAAAGTTTCGTGTTTTCATTTGAATAACCATCAGAAAATTTAGAAAATTAAATGTCCTTTTCGAAAACTTTCCTTTGAAACATAATTTCCTAAATACTTTGGTGTTAAATTAGATTCCTCTCTGAATTACAAAGCACATTTGGATGACTTACGGATGAAGCTGAAAACGAGAAATAACATTCTACAGAAACTGGCTGGTACGTCATGGGGTGCTGACCCGACTACTCTTCGCACAGCAGCCCTTGCCCTGGTTTTTTACACCGTTGAATATTGTTGCCCTGTTTGGCTCAATAGTGTTCATGTTCAGAAAATCGACGCACAGCTCAATTTATCAATGAGAATAATTGCTGGAACCATCCGATCTACAGCTATCCAATGGCTATCAAATATAGTTCCACCCCATATTCGAAGACAGTCTGCAACTCGGAATTCTTGGAATGAATTCAATTCATTTTCGGATTCTTTTCCGATACTTTCCTATGTTCCAGAAAAAAGAATTCCAGGACTGAAATCCCGTAAACCTATTTGGTCGAATAACTTTCTAATTAAATTTTAGAATATGCCATATAAAATTCAGAGCTCTTTGCGCTTCGTCCGCTGAATGCGACCATTTCATTCTTGATCTTTTGCATAATATGATTCAACTTTTTTTATAAGGCCGAGCATCTACTAATGTTATGAACCAATAAACATTGCAGCAACTAATTAATTTCGCACTACAATATCCGGAGTAGTTATTCATCTATAGCTGAAGCTATTATGCTCCGTTTAGACGTTCCATATTTATTCTACATTGTGGGAGACAGCTCGTAAAGGCGCCGCTTCTCTTTGTCTCCTTCCATCGGAAATTCCGCCAAATAAGGGTGTAAACCCCGCACAAATGTGAGAAATGCTCCGTTCCTGCCACCCTCCGTACCGCGACCCGATAGACACGACATAAAAAGGGGTTGAAGAGGGTGATTCAAGGGGCAGATAGAGGAAGTGAAGTTAAAGACTCCATACACGGCCCGACCTCGAGGGTCAGGATTACAACAGGACGGTTTTATTAGGGCTGGTATTCGAGAAGTATAGATTCTGAAGAATATTTAAACGCGAACCATCTGGTTCTTCAGTTTAAGTATATAAAGATTTAAATCACTGTGACCTTATGGTCTATTGTGCCTCTGACAAAACGGTTCTCACAACACCATTTACAGTTTTTCCTCCAGTTGCAGAGATCTGATGATATCCAATGTCTGGGAAGGCTTCAGCGACGCTTATTTCTACGAGTTTCTTGTCCAAGGCATTTTTTGCTTTGGCTTGCAATGACAAGGTATTCCGTGACTAGGTGCATAGGAGTTTTTTCCTTCTCCTCACAGAATCTACAGTCGACAGTGTCAGATAAGCCCATTTTCATAAGATGCTTTCCGAGGAGACAATGCCTCGTAAGGGGAGGTGTAGTTAGTTTCTACTAAGATACAGATACTTTTTGGATCTTGTAGTTTCATAGTTCCAAATGAAGTCTTGGAGTGATCCATCCCTAGGATATTCCGCTGGAGTATTTCTCTTTCGGCTTTCTTCTTCTCCACTCCTTCTTGTAGATACATGTTCAAAATCAGGGTTGTTCAGATTTTGTAAAATTATTGTGCATCCAGATAATTGAGTTGAAGATGGTATCGTAAAACATTTATTGACATCATTCACAATCATATAATGAATAAGTCACCCGCCATGCATGAAGCTAATACACAAATATTAAAATCATCTATAAACTCAGAGTGACATTATCCAACTAAACAGAGGTAATCTAGAAAAGTTCAAAAAGGAGATCATATGAAGTCAGACTCAGACTTTGAGACAGTTCAACTAATTCAGAATTAAACACAACGTTTACAATGACCGGGCAATAAAAAAAAATGATTGCTGGAGTTCTTGGTCGATCAGAAAAACAGAAGGTTGAATAATCATCAGAGTAGACTGAGTTGTAAAAGTGGAATTAGGCCTTAGAAAAGATACATGCGTTGCAAGCTCAATTGTCTCAGTCTATTCATCATCGAGATCAATACAATATGAGAAAATAATGATATAACAATCAATCTATTATGTTTGTCTATAAGAGAGTGCAAAGTTAATCAATCGATACAATATTTACAGTGACAAACTGCTTTGAGGAAGCAGGATTAGTGTTCATCCGAAAAACAATTGATTAATTATGAGGATTATCACATGAGAGTACTATGTATGAATTGAAACCACAAATCCTGTGGTTTCGGGAAAGCAGAAGGCTTGAGATCTTACTTGCTAAGTAAATCAGATGAGTGAACTTGAGAATTGCATGTTTATAATGAGGAGATCATACCAGTTGATTAGTTTCATCAATATTAGAAGAGATCACACAAGGTGAAACATGGACTTAGAGGTCGGTTTCACAAAACTTTGTTTGTACCGTTAAATCAATTGGAGCCACCGCGATTCGTTAAAATTTCAAAACCAGTGATTCGATTGGTTCAAATTTACGTGAGGTTATTCAATCGCACAATTAAAGTTTTGTGAAACCGACCCTTAGGCTGTCAACAAAATTCAATGTCTAAAATATTTGATCGTTGAACTATTTCAGAGAAATTCACTTTGTTTTATGGTGAGTAAAGACTGATTCCATGGTTCACCTTTGCGATGGAGGATTTTCATTCATCTGGAACTCGAGAACAATATTTAGCAAGAGTTATGAGAGGTGAACATTTAAGAAATGAAATGAACTGATTGAAAGAATGAGATGAACATGTTAATATAATAAATCAGTATTCATTTCCAAAGAGAAAGACATGAGAATGATCATTCTTGGAGCAAACCATGTGAGAAGTATAGAGATATCTGAAAAATCTATGAGAACTGCAATAACATAACAAAATATATATCTTAGAGGATTCAAATAGAGAAAGAGATTTTATTTGAATAAAGCGAGAGATGATTACCAGTATTTTAATAGATTTTCATGATCTAGAACGTGGACACATTTTTATACCTTTGAAAAGCATGAAAATATGTAACGTGGCAATGCAAAATTAATAATTGTAAAAATTTACATACCTTGTTTGAGAAGTACTTACTCCAAAAAATGAACAAAATGAACAAATTATTAAGCGAGGTGCTTTTTTGAAATTCTATTACAATATTAGCACAAGAGGAGGTCTATTCACAGGCAAAGTCGGATAATAAAGAAAACGAATAATTAATTCGATTGATGAACATAAGTTAATCTATCAGTTGATTCACAGAGTTAGATTAATTTGACGCAAGCAGTCAATCAGTTGACCACAGAGATATACTTGCAGTGGAGTGGACTTCAACTGATTGACTGCTTGCGTCAAATTAATCTAACTCTGTGAATCAACTGATAGATTAACTCATGTTCATCAATCGAATTAATTATTCGTTTTCTTTATTATCCGACTTTGCCTGTGAATAGACTTAACCATAGGCGTAGATGGAGATGAGATCGAAGGGGTGCATTTTCCTAAACCACAGAGAAGCTAGTATTTTGGCATCTTCGTTTCCTTTGATTTCCTTATGACCAGGACCCCAGATAAAAGATACCCCATTTTCCTGTTCACCTCATTAAGTTAACTTTGAGTCAATGACAGAGGAGCTCAGTTCTTCGATAGCAGCTTGACTATCTGAGTGAATTGCTTTATCGAATTTACGATAGTTTCTTTCTAGGTGGATGGGTAGACATCTTTTGATTGCTGCTATTTCGACTTGGAGAACACTCATACAGAAGCCTAACGACTGTGCACACCATTTTTTTTCGTATTGGTTTTAAAACCATTTTACGGCATTTTCTTTGAGATTGTGGTTGATATATTATCGCTCCCATTCCTCTGTTTCGATACTTACCAACCCATCATTTTATTGAGTACCTTCCCTCTGAAATTTTATATCTCTGGAACTGGAAGGCGAGCTGTAATGGTTGTGGCGAGAACAGCTTTGTCAGAGGGCACAATAGACCATGAGATCGCAGTGGACTGTAACCCCTTTCAAATTTTGAACCATTACTATAATTACCTGGATCAGAAGGATTCTTCTCGTGCTTTAAAATCGCACAGTTCTTATTCATGATATTGTGTTACTGTTCCAAAAATTCATCAATTCAGAATTGTGTTTAGCACAAAAATGCCAACAGATAAGAACAGTATAACCGTGCTGGAACAAACCCATCAACAAACACTCCCCCCAGTAAAATATCGGTGAAGTTAACGACGCGAAGGACCAAAATGCCCCAAAATGGGGAGAAAACCACCCCCGCATATAATGACTAATTCATGAAGCGCGGTTTTTGGGTTAATCGCGTTTTTTACCGGCTACAAATCGAGAGGGAACCCGACATATCCCGGAGAGTGGAACGGAACACATATAGGACCGTGGAGTGGTCGCTGATCCCGAATAAAAATGGTGGCATGCTGAGCAATCGATAAATCCGGACTAATTCTGAGAGTATTGCTGCTCCATCCCGCCCAGCTCTTCAGAATCCGCTGTTTTACCGCGACTGGCGTCCTGTGTGGGATTGGGGGCAGGGGCGGACCCAGGACCATGAATTGAAGAACTTTTTTTTCACAATTATCGAAGTTTTTGGGTCTAGAAACGGATAAAACAGTAAATTCTGTTGTCTGTTGATAAACTAGGTGTGCGATGCATTCTGCTGTTGCAAATGTTGAGCGGAGCAGCGTTTCGATCTGCGAAATGCCATTAATTACTACACCTTTTCCAACTGTATTTCAGAAAGCGTCAAATGTATTTCGGATGCATCAAATGTAAATCAGAAAACGTTAAATGAATTTCAGGATAGTGAAATGATATTCGGAAGGCGCCAAATGTATTTCAGATTAGTCAATGAATATCAAAAAGCATCAAATGATTTTCAGAACTATCAAATGTTTTTCAGAAAACGGTAAATGAATTTCAGAAATTATCATATGTATTTCAGAATGCATTAAATTTATATCAGAAAGCTATCTATTGAAATATTATCTGGGAGGTCTTTGCATATTCCTGAAAACTTAATTTGGGTTTTCTTTCACAGTCTCTGAAACAAGAAACAATTAGAATATTTTTTGAAATAATGGGAGAAAGGCCCCTGCGTGAAAATTCGAGCTCTAATTTTTTTTAATAACAATCAGGAAACAACAACAAACCGCCAAGAACAACCAATTTTAATAAATTTGATTCCTTATGTTCATGGACTTTCAGAAATAATTGAAATAATTGTTTTTAAATTCAACATAAAGACTGTTTTCAAGACAAAAAATGATTTACGATCTTTATTAACAAAAACTGGATCTTTGAATGAGAACCAAAATCATGAAATTGTATTAACAATATTTCCTGTATTTATACAAAATCTTATACAGGAGAAACATCAAGACCATTAGAAATTAGAAAACGTGAACATAAGAATAACATAAAAAATAGGGATATTGGTAGATCGCAAATAGCAGATTATGTGTGTTCCAGTACCGGCAATAACATGATGGATTGGAATGGCACAAAAATTCCAATGACGGAACCTGATAATTATAAAAGAAAAATCAAGTCAGCTTGTATTTTGTTGGATGAGGCTAATAATCTCGCCAATTTTCAGTAGGAATAGATCGAATTTGGATGGATTCTTTGAAAAAAGTTGGTTTCAGGGAATTTCGAAATAAAATAATGATATCAACATCTAGTAATCAATATTAATCTATGTTCATCATATATTGACAAATGTCAATCAAAAAATCAATTGTCATATTGTCACGATTAAACGAAGTTGTATGTAAGCTAGAAATTGTCTGACAAAGGAGTCTGATCGAGACTCCGAAACAATACGCTTCAGAGTTCGAAGAGTTTTTTTTTTGTTCATTGTTAGGGAACAATTTCTTCTTGTAATGTTTCGGCCCCTGACAAATTAGTGCTCATTAGTACTCCTTGGTTACCAGTCCTCTCAAATATTATACCTCCCCATATTCGCAGAGTGACAATAACTTTGAGTTTTTGGAACAAATTTAAATGCTTCCCAAATTAATTTCACATACTCTCCTGTATTCCAGATAATAAGGTCCATTGATTGAAGTCGCGTAAACCATTTTGGTCAAATTTTTTAATCGATATGAATAGAAGCGACAAGGAAATTTGGAAATCTGAATGAAATGCATGCAATTATTCCAACAAAGATCTTAAAACTGATCCTTCCATCAGAGTACCTGGTTTTCACCTTTTCCAGAGAATATGGTCAGTTCTAAATCGTATTAGAACAGACCATGGACGATGCAACAGCATGCTCTTCAGATGGAATTCGGTTGAGAGCCCTAGTTGTGATAGTGGGGAAAATGAGGAGACTATAGCACATCTCATAAATAGTTGTCTCATTTAAAAATTTCAAGATGGTTTCGAGGCTATACATAAAGTGACAAATGCATTTCTGAAGTGGGTGGTTACTTTCAGAATAATTTATTTTATTCTAAATCATTGTTTTTTCTGTATTTTTCTTTTTTAACTTCAGATTAAGAATTTCAGGAAGATTAAAGAAGAATCTGGTTTTCTTTGTCCATAGAAGGATGACATGAAGATTTTCTCCTAGATCACGAGGATTTCCTTTAAGATCCCCTGATATTACATATTTTTAGTAAATTTTTTTCCACGGGTGACGTAAAGATTTTTTTTTGCTGGGGTTTTTTCCTTTACTCATTTATCATACGACTTTTTGGACTGCAACGAAAGGCTGTTAGAGTTATAGGTAGACTTAATTACAGAGATGAATGCAAACATATCTTTCAAAGTAGAAAAATACTTACAGTCCCTTGTCTGTTCATTTATCAATGTTTATTGTATGTGAGATCGCATATTGGTGAATATAGAACACACCAGGATATACATGCATATAATACACGCCGCTTAGATCAAATCTACACTGATTTTCATAGAGTTGATAAAATAAAGTGTGGGGTTACATATTATGGGCCTAAGTTTTTCAACAAGCTGCCAGCCACGGTGAGGGCGATGCCTATGAAGAATTTCAAGATATGTTTGAAAAGATACTTGTTGAGTAAATGTTTCTTTACTATGGATGAATTTTTTTGTAATGATTTTGTTGATTATTCATGATTGTATTTCCCTGTAATTGACGTTTGCAAACATTTGTAGAATGTACTAGCATGAATAAATATTATCAATTATCAATTATCATACGCTGATCCGTATGGTATCCCATTGCACAAACCTCAGTTGGTACTTGTTTTAGGTGATGAATGGACGTTTTTTCAATTTAACTTAATTTATAATAATTTCATAATTTATTGGCTTTATTTCATACATCTTTATGCAGAACGAAACCTTCGTTGTCATAGTTGTGTTTGTTCTGTTTCTCACGTTCATGAGTTTTATCACAATTTTTGTCATTATTCTTAGTATCTACATGTGTGTTGTTTTTATCTGATATCTCTATCTTCAAGCTGTTTTCTAATTTTGTTTCTGTAGAAGACTCCATATCGATAATTTTATGTTTTCCATTATGCATCTCGTGATTTTCGATCGCTGCTTGTGTAACATCTTTTGAATATTTCCTCTCGACGTCGTCCTTGGTTTCTTCATCTCGATTTTGTGCATCAGGTATATCCACCTACAAGAAAGTGTCATCTTAATCAACCAGCCACTTTTCAGTGTGAATTCTCCGCAATACTCACAGGAAAATTAGGAAAGCCACCACGTGAAAAACCCCACTGACTAGGAAGAACGCCCCTGGAAAAAAGGCGATGGTTTTGTTGTAGACGAAACTGTACAAGGGTCCACATATCAAGGGTGTTAAAGCTTCGCACATTCCGAACAACGAATTAGTCTGGCCAAGTTCTTGAACAGAAACCAACTTGGACATGATCGACCTCAGAGCTATGTGAGAACTTCCATTGAAAACTTCGGTGAAGGCGGCTGAAATATAATTGGAATTCTAGAAATGGACGAAATTGAAGACGGGTTAATCGCATTCGATGATTTTTATTCTTTTTGATGGGTTTCACCCAAGCAGAGTGACCGTAATATTTGAACGTGCAATGTTAGCAACCTTTAAACACAATTTGACAGCTGACAGGTTGAGGTTAGGAAAATGGATCGTTGGACGATAAAACAAGTCAAAAATACGCAAATTTTCAGTGAAGCAGTTCCGAAATTTCATGCAAATTCATAGTGAGAATAGAGTTTTAAAATCGAAAACCCCGTAGGAGGGATAATATTCTATATCCAGCTTCCGTTTTCAGGCTCTGTACTCATGAGGTCATGCAAAATTATTGGTAATTTGGATGCTCTCGTGCTGTAGTATGTATCAATAGGAACATCCTGTATATTTATCATACTTGAGACAACAAGGTGTCAACGGTCCGAGTAACCTTACATCATTTTAAAAACGTGATGAAGATCTATACACATTGTTTATGGTCAGTATATTTATCAATTCATAATGTTGTTTTAAATAAGTGAACAATGTAAATATATATAATATCATTCCATCAAAACAACAAGCAGAGTTGAACTGAAGGCATTGATTGAATGATGCATTCATTTTGTATCTGTGTAACATGGTCTAAGAAATAAACACCCTCGATGAGTCTCCAGTGTATAATTTACCATCCCTCTGCTGCATGACGATTGACCGAACCAACCCTAGCTGGGTACATCACAGTGCTACTCAAGATAATTTTTGTTTGTTATGCCAAGTTCGATGTTTATACAGGGTTTTTCGAAAGAAGGTGACTGAAAAATATTAGGAAATTGTTCAGTAAAAAAATTCGTATCTCCATCCGTATTCAAGATATAAGGCGTCGAAAAGAAAAATATATACACATTTCTTACGATTTTGCCGAAACTACTGGCAACATTGTAATGGAATTTTAAACGAATATGTTTTAGGAGCTGATACATCTAATGAATGTGTCTTGATGTCTGACTCTCACAGAGGGCGCTAGTTACACAGTTTGTACCATGTTGTTTTGGACATAACTTTTTTTATATTAGATTTATTAAGCTAAATTTTGAACGATCTTGAACATCATCCAATTTTACACCGTTTTCGGAATATTTTAAATCGAAAATTATGAAGCAATAAACGATGCTGGTATAAAGTATTGATAAAGTTATCAATTATTATTATTTCCAATTGTTAAGGACGATGGATCTCCACACCCCATTGATAAAAGGTGTTGTAATCGGTTGAGTATTCATTTTCTGAATCGATGGATTGAGAGGTGCAAAAGCTGTGATTCATTCACCTCCTCGGTCATGCAATTTCAATACCTTGGATTACACAGTTTGGTCGTACCTTGAAGAAAAAATTCATGCAACAGGGGTAAATTCACCTCAAGAATTGAAGGATAAAATTCAACATCACTTCAATGACCTCAAAGCTGACTCCCAAGCTTTGAGAAGGTTAATGGATTTTTTAGAAAAAAGGATAGATTTGTGTATTTGTGAAAACGGAGGAAATTTGGAACCTCGACTGCAATTGAAATTTTCTATGTTTTCAGCCTTTTTAAAAATTTTTTTTGTGAGTTTTTGTTCAATGAATACATCCATCATTACTTTATATCAGCATCTATCATTACTTCATAATTTTCAAATCAAAATATTCCGAAAACGGTGCACAGTATCAAGTTTAAACAAGAGTACCGTTTAAGTGTGAAGTTGAACGATGTTTAAGATCGCTCAAAATTTAGCTCAATAAATCTAATATCAAAAAAGTTATGTTCAAAACAACTTGGTATGAACCTTGTAACTAGCGCCCTCTATGAGAGTCAGACATCATAACACATTCATTAGATGTATCAGCCTCCAAAACATATTCGTATTAAATTTCATTACAATGTTGCCAGTAGTTTCGGGAAATTCGTAAATAATGTGTATATTTTTTTCGTTTTCAACGCCCTGTATCTTCGATACGGATGGTGTTACGAAAATATTTTACTGAATAAACCCCTATTATTTTTCAGTTTTATATCTATCCTAGAGAGGGGGGTCACCTTTTTTCGAAATACTCTGTATGAGACAAATCATTTGAAAATATTAACATTTTTTCAAAATTTTAAATTAATTTCTTGAGGATTATCATTTCAAATGGCGTTAGATGTGGAACACTGAATTCTGAGTTTCATGATCCAGTCATACTAAGAAAAGAGAAAAAAACGTTTTTTTTCAATTTTCTTCACCAAATTTCAACATTTATTGGTGATGATATTTGTCATCGTCTTCGGTCGTATTACTAATAAGAAAACTATATTTTCATGAATCTCCGTTGAAAAGTTTTTTGATCTCTCAAATGAATAGAAGGAATATGGTTTACACAATCTTTAAAATATCCAGCAGTGTTAAATGTGAAGATCTTGTAGGCTTCGTATTCAGGAATAATCAATTATTGAAGACAAGATTAAGATTACACAAAATAGCGAAGCCCACTGCAATTCTTTCAATTTGAACTTCAAATTGTCGTTTTCCCAGTCAAATCAAATGTAAAATACAGAGTTTGATACATCGTTGAAAAAGAAACTTTGGGTTGATATCAAAAATTGAAAAAAATATACAGGGTCCTATATGAAACGAAAAAGTCAGAGTCACTTCCGGTCAAACCGGAAGTGATTTTAAACGTATGGTCATCTCAAATATAAAGGTTCCTCGAACGAATCGGAGAACATCAAATTTTCATATGTTGGTATATGCCAACAATTGAGTGCTTAGACAGTCGCCATTGAGTGCCACCAACATCCCAAAACGTTTCGACTTTACTCCCTCTTATCAATCTATCATTTTGACGAGTAGGACAAAAACACAGGTAAATCAAATAAAAATTGTGAGTTAAGGACTTACACAAATAAAAAAACATAGGATCAGGAGACAGCCCATACGCCACCGATCCAACCACTTTGCTCGTCATGGCTATCATGCCAAGGGTTGCATCATCCACTTTCAGCCATTTCACGAAAACAGTCAGACATATTGCCGCACCTGAAGTGAGAATAATAAGTTTTTCTGACAGGGCATATGCAGGCACTTACCTGCCATCTGGGTGATACAGTGGAACGTGTTGAATGCGCTGTAACTCAGTTCGTCCCAAGCGAACTTCCTTCTGGTGAACATGTACATAACACTCAGCTCACCTATAAAAGGATTTGACATAAGAGATGCGTATTCAGATGTGAAAATTTTTTTTTTTAGAAATTGATGAAATTTTTTGTTTGAATTTCTTTTTTTTATTATTGTCGGCAACTGAGACATTCACTTCATTCTTTTTCAGTTTCAGAGTGTTAAAAATTGAACGATGCACCCCTCTGACCTAATCTTCATCTACGCCTATGGTTGTCTCATAGCCAAGTCCACGTCAAATTGATCTAACTTTGTGAATCAACTGACAGATTAACTCACTTTCATCAATTGAATTAATTATTCGACCTCTTTTATGTATAATCCAGCTTTGCCAGTGAATAGACCTCATCGTGTGCTAATATTTTATGTAATTAGAATTTCAAAAAGTTCACCTCGTTCATTTTTGAAGTAAGTACTTGTGTAAAACAAGGTATGTAAATTCTATCAATTATTAATAATTGTTGCAGGTCCATGATATTCTCCTGCTTTTCATAAGATATGAAAATGTGTCCACGTTTTAGATAATGAAAATCTATGAAATGCTTGTAATCATCTCACTCCTTATTCAAATGAAATCTCTATTGCGTCAAATGATTGTATTTGAATCCTCTGAAATATATATTTTGTTATATTTTTGCAGTTCTTATAGATTGTTCAGATATCTCGAGATTCCTCAGACTTCCTCCAAGAATGAACATTCTCGTGTTTTTCTATTTGTTAATGAATGCTGATTGATTTTTCACTGTGCAAAAAAATTAACGCACATTATGAAAATCTCAAATTTATTCTACAACTGAAGGTATTCTCAATGATAATAATTTTTATCAGAATTATGCATGTATATGTTATCCATTTTCAATGTTTTTCTTCAATACAGATGTTTTTTCCCAGTAGGAATAAAAAAGATGATATTATCAGATTTTGAATGAATTTGCTCCATTCTAAAATCAGTTGTTCTCGATCAATTCTAGTGATCAATAGTTTTTCTTTCGTTTGATTTTCTACACTCGATTGCTATGCAACGCGAAACAAGCAATTTGACCCAAGAGGAATGTGCCCAAGCGGTAGTTTTGCGAGAAGAAGGGTAGACATACACAAGAATTGCAGAAAGGTTTGGAGTTTCCCATACAGGTGTGTCCAGAATGTTGTAGCGATTCAGGGAGATAGGTATGAATGTCCGAAGACCAGGACACGGTAGATCACGGGAACAACTGCCATTCAAGAACGTTATTTGAGAGTTTCTTCGTTGAGACAACGGTTTGCAACCGCTCGCTTCCTTCAAAATCAGCTTAAGCAAACTCATGGGTGCAAATTAGCACTCAGAAAATAAGAAATCGCCTCAGAAAATATGATTTAATGCCTCGTGTCGCGACAAGAGGCCAAGCTCTTACCCCAGCCCATCGAAGGGCGCGTTTGGATTTTGCGAGAGAGCATATCCATTGGGAAGAGGCCGATTGGGAAAGAGTTCTCTTCACAGATGAGTCTAGATTCTGTCTCTACCATTGTGATCGACGTTCCCTTGTATACAGACGTCCACATGAAAGATATGCTCAGTGCAATTTCCTGAATACTACTGGTCACGGGGGAGGATCGATTATGGTATGGTGTGGAACATTCTTGAAGAGCATGTAGTTCCATTTGCTTCAAACATTGGTGAAAATTTCATTTTTATGGACGATAATGCGAGACTCCATCGTGCGCGCATCGTTCAGGAGTACCTTGAAGAGTCTCTCGAATGGAATGGCCAGCAAGAAGTCCAGATCTCAATCCGATTGAGCAGGTTTGAGATAACCTCAATAGAAGGCTGAGAAGATCGGAAAATCATCCAGCTCTTCCATTTAACGTGTCTTGTTCCGTTCAAAACCTTCCCGAGAGAGCATAAAAAATAAGTTATAAAGTCAATGTAGAGAAAACTTTCATTAAAATGGAGATTTTCAGAATGTGCGTTAATTTTTTTGAGCAGTGTATTATCATGTTCATCTCATTCTTTCAATCAGTTCATTTCATTTCTCAAGTGTTCACCTCTCATAACTTTTACTAATTATTGTTCTCGACTTTCAGATTAATGAAAATCCTCCATCGCAAAGGTGAACCATGGAATCAGTCTTTTCTCTGCATAAAACAAACTGAACTTCTCTGAAATAGTTCAACGATCAAGTATTTTAGACATTCTGGTGTGATCTCCCCATTATAAATATGAAATTCTCAAGTTCATTAATCTACTTCACTTAGCAAGTAAGATCTCAAGCCTTCCGCTTTCTCAAAACCAAAGGATTAGTGGTTTTAATTCATACAAAGTACTCTCATGTTATAATCCTCATAATTTTTCAATTGTACTCTCTATTTTTCTGATGAACACTAATCCTGCTTCCTCAAAGCAGTTTGTCACTGTAGATGTTTTATCGATTGATTTATTTTGCACTCCTTTATAGACGAACGTTATAGGTTGATTGTTATATTATTATTTTCTCATATGATGGACAGACTAAGACAATTGAGCCTTCAACGCATGTATCTCCTCTAAGGCCTAATCTGAACTTCTCTAGATCACCTCTATTTTTAGTTGGATAATGTCACCCTGAGTTTGAAGATGATTTTAATATTTGTATTTTTAATGTATTAGCTTCATGCCAGGTGATTTATTCATTTTATGATTGTGAGTAATGTCAATAAATATTTTACACTACCATTTCTAACTCAATTATTTGAAAACAATACTTTTACAAAATCTGAATACAGAGCCTTTGATAACACTGCCAACTCACCTCTTTGAGGTCCAACAATAACCAACACCAAGACCATAATCCCACAAATCTTCTTCTTCCTATTATTCGGCCCTTCCCTGAAACAAATGGAGAAAGTGTTCTTTATGTGTTGAAGATCGAACAGATCGACCAAGAACGGTTTCTTCTTCACTCCCTTCACACTTTTCGCATCTCCCGGTATATCGTCCTTTATTATAATGAACCCGTACGTTATCGATATCGAGAAGAGCACGATGGATATTATGTAGACTCCGTAAAAACCAAGAACTCTGAAGGTAACTCCGCTAAGGGCTATACCGAAAGTTACAGCCACGTGAGTCATCATTGCTGCTGCTCCAACCTTCATGGTTTTTGTCTCCAAGCTGCTCTTCCCTCCAACGTAGCTGTACACCCCCACGAAGAAACAGAACCAACCTCCTGTCACTGACGGTGGTACAGATTCGAAGAAGATGGCGTATTCTACTGACAGCTCCAAGAAGAAATACGTGCATAATATGAAGCCTAAAGTACTGACGACTTCTCCCACTATAGGGATAAGAATGAAAGGTTTTCTCTTTCCATGTCTGTCACTCCAGGAACCCAGAAAAATCATCAGGAGGAAAGGCACGATTCCTTGTATGGCTGTTCTGATGGCCAGCATCGTGGAGACTAATTTCTGCACCTCTATTTCCTCTGCAGCGGTGTAACCTGAGGTGTTCCTTACGACCATGGCGTCGCAGATGTGTTGGTCGTAGCCTATGTTGACTCTGCAGGCTTTTTCCAAGTTGAGGTTTTCGGTGGCTAAGCTTCCCATCACTGAGGGTCCAACGAAGAGAAGTAGCATGGGTTCAACCGTTATGTTGGAAAGTGCTGATCGTATTTTCTTCAATATTGAACATTTTGACCCATTTTCTTCGTCTTTAGTGGCGACAAGGGCAGTGTTTTTGGGTGGAATATCTGTTTTCGACATTTTCAATTGGCTGGAGATGGAATCAAAGAAAATTTGGTCGATGGGGTTTTTAGGATTTCAATATCAATGTCGAATCATCGTCTTGACCTGGAACTGAAAAACGTAATTAGTTTTTTGTGCTTTACTATGTATAATATTGAAATTTTATAGAGGGTGATTGTTCTCAGATGAGCCACACTGTATATTTGTTATCTCATGATTTTGCTCGGGGCTTCGACGAACAATTCCCCTGCATAATTGCAGATGTGAGAAGAATAATTCTTCAAGATCTGCAGCAACTGCTTCATGAACATCATGCATTGGTGCGATTGTTTAAAACTGCTTTAAAACGTATGCCAAGTGACTATCACAAGGTTGTGATTAAAGCAGATAAACGACCTGTTGGAGCACATGACGCCAATTCAACGCCCCTACAATAGATGAAGTGCAAATTGTGAATGTTGGTAAAAACTTGAAACAAGAAGTGTTTAGAATCATTTCCTATCTCAGAAACTTAAGAGCGTAGGGGATCTGGTGGTGGGACCAATTGAGGCAATTGGCAATTAGATGAGGTAGCTGACCAGGCGAACTTTGTTTCGCCTTGGAGATGAATAAAGTTGTACAAACCATTGGTTCTTTTCAAGAAGGAAATATATAAGGTGGAATACAATAAAGTACAGGGTATACCGAATTGCTTGATTTTGATTGTTTTAGGTACTTCTGGACTAGATAAGTAGAAACTTGGTAAGGTGCCCTGGGCTAGATTTTTGTGAAAACATCATTAGTGAAAACCGTTTCACGATAGGGTAAAACCCGGATAGATGCCCCACTTTTCGAAATTGCCTCATATTTCCGAAAATATCGATTTTATCTGAATAATTTTTATGAAAGTAGCTAGACTTGTTATTTGAGTTAAAATACTGTGGGTTTTTTCTGACCTAGCATTAGCAGATCTCACAGAATTATGATTTTTGTGGAACATTATTTCTGGGGATAGATGCCTACAGGTATGGATAGTTGCCCCACTATGAAAATACTGAGCGGGATAGATGCCTTCAGTCCGGGATAGATGCCCTTCATATTATGTGATCCAATAACAAAGCCGAATTCAATGAAATTTCTTGTCGTTATGTCTGTTATAATCGTAATATAACTTAAATCAGCCTACTTAATGAAATTTCGACAGCATTTATTAAACGAAAATATAAATTCTTTATATCATAAAATATCAGGTAGGTACGAGGGTAGGTATCAACAAATAGGTAAACGAATTTTTCATTGTTGTTATAAAATATTAAATATAGGTTTCGACAGAAATAGAAATATGTACTCTTTTTAAAATAAAACCAAACAACGAATATAGTGTTTTAAGTTTTCCACATCTTGAGCAGTAGTTCCGAAAAAGTGTACAGGTTCCATGAAGCCAGTTGAGTGATACCTTATACACTGAATCCAGTCGGATTGAGACTTTGTATTTTCATTCATAATTTCATATTTCAGGGGCATAACGCCTTCGTAATGTTCTGTCTCATCGAAAGCTGCTTCGAGTTGTTCTGTGGTCCAAGAGCAAACTTGACCTTATACTCCTTCTTTTCTCCCAAACTTTCGCGACATGGTTTTGCTACAATCAGTAAAGAGTTCAGATCGGTACACATAGTATAACAGAACACTAAAATATTTAAAAGAATTAATACTCAGACTATAAAAGTGTATGGGTTGTATAGAGATATATATGTCCCCTAAGGGCATCTATACCTCGAAAAATCAGGGCAACTATCCTTTTCGGTACGGATAGATGCCCATGCACTTTTTTTGCAAATTAAAAACAAAAAAGCAACTGGTCATACTTAGATGCACATTTGAAGAATCAGTTTATTGATATAATAAAAAATTTGATCGAATTTATGACTACTTCAAAAGTTCTACAACGGCAAATACTAGCCTTTGAAACTTTTACATGTTTCCGAAGTTCGTTACGGAGATAATTACATACACTTGCAAAACGCGTCCTCACTGTACCATATTTCGTTACCAACTGAAGTTGAGGGTGACAGTGGATCATTCTTACACTATCAATTATTAGTGGAGAGTTTGGGAAGTTAGGTATTTTGAAAATGGGGCATCTATCCCACTGGGGCATCTATCCGGGTTTTACCCTATGATCTTTTTTGTTTAATTTCGATTTCGAAAATGTGCCATAATTCTTCATTCACGAAAATATCTGAAAACGATTAAAACTTTCTAGGAGCGCTTTTTTCCCGGAAATAAGAAACTATATTCAATTTTTTTCTTTGTGGAAGAAAACCACTTTTTTATTTCAAATACGAACGCATTTTTTTTTCATTTCATTTCATAAAAAAAAATTCAGAGATGAAAAAAATTTGAAATAATGTCTTATTCCCAGTGAAAAAGTGCTTGTTGAAAGTTCTTATCTCTTTCAGAAATTTTAGAAAGTGAAAAAGTTATGGCACATCCTCTAAATCGAAAAAAATTCAAAATGTTGTTATATCTTCAAAACAAATGAAGATATCGTAAAACAGTTTTCACTATTGGTGTTTTCACGGAAATCGAGCCCAGGACTCCTCTCAACGTTTTTACCTATCTAGTCTAGAAGTACCAGAAACAGCCAAAATCAGGCAATTTGGGATACCCTGTACAAAATATACAAAAAATATAATTGCATTGAAATAGGTATGTACATTGCTATTCATACATCAAAAGAATTCTCTTTATTCAAGGGGTAAAGAGGGAATTTTTTTATATAGTATCGATTGAGGCAGTACGAAATCTTCGAGGTCAGCTAGTTTAACATAAATATATTCAATAATCAATACTTACGATCCAATATTAAAGAAAGATAAATTCTATTCTATGATCTTATTACGAAGTAGTTCAATATTGACACTTCTAATAATAGGACAGTCACAGAGAAACTCCAGAATTTAAATTTATACGAATATACATATAAGTCAGCCACATACAGATCAATCGTACGCTACAGATTCGTAGCTTACAGAGAAAAAGCAGAATACCGCCATTAATTCAGGAGTTTTCACCAGATCATCGAAATCTGACTTCCCTTTTCCAATGAAAAGTTGCTTTCCCAAAATTAGGCCACTCATCCCAGAAGAAATATTGTAGAAATTCAGCACGAAATATATACCTGCTCAGAATGGACCTACGGCAAGCTAGAAAAAAATCACAAATACCACTTAACGCACGACAAATAAGACAACCAACACAGATTTGATACGGAATATGCACTGCAAGGTATCATCTATTAAGACATTTATATGGTACTTTTATAAATTCAACAAGGAAAAATAAATGATAAATGTCGGACTCTTGGAGTCATTGACTGTATCATTCATATTTTATTATTTGTTCAGAACAATGAAAAAATTCAAAACAAACTCACCTGTGAACTAATCTATTTCATAATTGGGTTTCTGGGATGATCTCTTTCGTTTGTTCAACAGTTCCAGTTCGAGACCACAAAGTAGCACTGAGAGGACATATCCACGAGTGTGAAATCCCATGGTTATGTTTGCCGTGAACGTTTTTTAATAATGTCACGTTGAAATCATTATTTTATCAGCTCTCCTATAATTTGTGCGAATTCTTTTACTCATTATCCATGTTTTGCCAGGTCGGAATTTTTTTCAGACAATTGCGATTCTTCTGAAACAGGAAATTGGTGGACACAATTATTTTTCAATTTATGTGTGTACCAGCTAATAGTATGCTACAGGTGTCTCTTGTTAGTGATGGGATGAAGGCACCTTATAATTGTGAATATTTTCGCGGTTTTTAGATTTTAAAAAACGAAATGATTTGGGTTCTCAGTCAGCTCAATTCAGCGGAAACATCTCCTGAAATTTAACTCCTGAAGATGCCAGACACTCGAACTGGCGAAACGTTGAGAACTAATCCACGACAAAGGCCGAAATGCTCGAAAGAATTTGGGTTCTCCCAATTGAAATCTTTTCAGATATCCTCTAGGAATGTTTAAAGATTTCTAAAGATATTTTCCAGAAGTACTATCCATGTACAATAAGAATCTTTCATAAGCCTCTGACGACATATAAAGAAAATAAAATTAAAAAATAGGAAATTCTTCGCAATTTTCGAAAAAATATAAATAAATTCAAAATATTTATCATCGAAATGAATACCATCTTCAATTTATAGACTCACAGGTCTTTCATCACGAGGATTGGAGAAATGAAATAGGATTTTGTCACTGAACTTATTTGGCCTCATCAGTATCCCATATCCCTCTGAAATAGAATCTTCATAAAAACTTCTGCTTTTGGACCAACCAGTATAAGCTTTCAGGATATCTAAATACAAATGGCGACATCTAGAAGCATCAAAAGAGAGGTAAGAATTGCTTACATCCTCTTTCGCGCTTTGAAATTTTAGCAGTGGCCCCAAATCAGGGACCCATGCAAGTTTCCCCGAGAGATGTACACACTCAATTCTTTTCACAACCGTGAAGCTAATTTTTTATGAATATTTTACAAAAATTTATATCAAAAATGTGTAATTTTTCTTACAATACCCCATCCTTGACAAAAAATCGCTGCATTCAAATCCAATGCAGGTATTCAATGATGAGGAAGATTCTCAATTCAACAGAATAGCCAGAAATCGATATGAATGAATTCTGTGAAGATTTTTCCTTTTCTGAATGTTTTCACTCTCAGTCTCTGAATCAAAATCAATTGAAAATATTGAAATAATGAAAATATACCCTAAATATTATTTAGCTGTGCGGAACAAAATTTCAAAATAAAAATATTGAAGTAATACGAAGAAAAAAATAAGAGTGAATTGAATACACATAAATAAATAAAGAAAGAATTTATCTCAGATACAAGAGTCTCAACTGAGCTTCAAGTAATAACTTCCGGAAAATATAAAAACAGGAAATTCTAGAAATTTTATCAATTAGATTGGCTGCTTATACAGGGTGTTTGGTAATTCGATGTGATCCTTCAAAGGGGATGTACTAGACGTCATTTGCTGCAAATTACGTCGAGTGAAGCATGGTCCAAAAATCCATGGTTACGAAGATATGGCAATTTTTCAATTTTTTTGAAATTGCGTGCTTCGTAATCGAAAATATACATATTTTTTTGGAAAGCTGATGAAACAAGAAAATTGTTCCTTGCATTTGTACACCAAGTTCCTCATAATTTTTTCGAGTAATTTTCGATTCTTTCATTGAAGTTATATGATAAAAACAGTTGCTGCCATTTATGACCATTTATATCTCGAATTGTCTGAATTTTTAGCAAATACTTTTCAGCAAAAAATGATAACCATCTCCCCAGCCGTCAGAAAAATATTTATTGAATATTTAGAGTTCAGTAGTTTTCACAAAATTACTTATTTTCGATGTCGAAGCAGAAAATTTGAAAAAAGTTGAAAAATCGGCATATCTTCGTGACCATAGATTTTCTAACCATGTTTCACTAGACGTAATTTGCTGCAAATGACGTCTAGTATATAGCCTATCAAGGATCATGTCTAATTACCAAACACTCTGTATTATCGTAATACGAGTAACTTGATTGACTTTTGAATAGTCGAATATTTTTTATTTCATTGGGAAAATTCTTGAAAATATTTATCTTGCAGAAGAATACTCAATAATTTTTCTACTTTTTAGTTCAGATTAATTCGTTTTGAATTTATTTTGAGTCAGTTTTTCCTGATAAAATTTTCACAATTTTTTGTTATTCTCAGTGAATCGCAAACTAATTTGTCTCAACATAGGTAGACCTCCTTAACGAGCAGCTTATGTCATGGCTAACTTTCATCATAGTTTTTTTCAAGTTATATGAAGAGAGATACGAGAACTTTCGAGCTGCAAAAGTTTGGTGGTATTATGGTTATCCTAAAGTACAAGGCTTCCTGAGGTAGGAGGATCTTTCCATCACTGAAAATAACAGTAAATAGAGAATCTAGATCTAGAATGCGAAATATTACAAATTATTTCAGTTTTTCTCAAACTTAAATAGCTGCCTTATCTAAGACAGTCCAGCAAATTGTATCACTACAACATGTCTCAGTAATATAACCAACAAACTCGACAAGCTTGATTATGAAGGAGATAAAACACAATGGGATGGGATTGATCTTTATCGTTAATGGTTATTTCGTTATACGACATCAGATGATGGGAACTTTAGCGGCAGCCATTTCCAGTTATTTCGTCATTCTGTCTTCATCACCGGAACATCGTGATTGGCTATTGAAATACCTTACCTACAGTACGGAGCTTCTGACAAGGAGATCAATCACGGAAATAGTTTTGTGAGAATTTTTTTTTTCAAAATTAGAAAATACTGGTTGGACTATGGCACATGATGTACTTAAAAGGATCTTATACAGGGGATTCGGTGAGTGAGTATACAAACTTATGACAAGTATATATCAAAATACTGTAGATAATTCGGACTTACAAATATTGGAAAATCTATTCGTTAATGCAGAGATACAGAGTATTTTCGTTAGGGCCCAAAACAAACAGCCTGTATGCATTGTTGTCACATGAATACAGATCAATACGACTATCAAGTGCAAACATTCAAGGTTTCCAGAATAAATTTCGGAAGGAATGTTTTTTCGACTTCTAATTGGCAATTATCTTTATCTAGATATTTTCACTGGTAATATTACTAGAGGTCTAATAATTTTCAGAAATTTCGAGCTCATGAATATTTTGAAAATTATCACGTGTCGAAGATGGGGATAATTTTCTGAAAATATTCATGAACGAGGAAAATATTCCTAATTTCATTTGATCAGACTTAATTGTATCTATTCAAATATTTTCTGGGACGTTTTTTCATATTCCTGAAATTTTTATTTGGGTTTTCTCTCCCAGTCCACGAAACAAGAAACAATTAGAAAACATTTTTTAAGTAATAAAAGAAAGGCCTCTGGGTAAAAATTTGAGCACTAATTTGTCAGGGGCCAAAACTTTACAAAGAGAAATTGTTTCTTAATAATGAACAAAAAAAAACACTTTGAACTATGAAGCGTAACGTTTCGGTGTCTAAATAAGACTCCTTCGTCAGTCAATTTCTATTTTTCATACAACTTTGCAGAATTGTGACAATATTTTGTGTTTTAATTGACATTTGTCAATATATGATGGACATAGATTAATACTTATTTTATTTCAAAATTCCCTGAAACCAGTACTTTTTTCAATAAATCCATCCAAATTCGATCTATCCCTATACTGAACAATTGGCGAGATTATCAGCCTCATCCAACAAAATACAAGCTGACTCCTTGATTTTTTTTATAACCATCAGGTTCCCTCATTAGAATTTTTGTACTATTCCAATCCATCATGTGATTGCCGGTCTTGGAACACACATGATCTGCTATCTGCGATCTACCAATATCTCTATTTTTTATGTTATTCTTATGTTCACGCTTTCTAATTTCTAAGGGTCTTGATGATTCTCCTGTACACAAATCCAAGGAATATTGTTAATACAATTTTTCGATTTTTGGTTCTCATTCAATGGTTTAGTTTTCGTTAATAAAGATCGTAAATCATTTTTTGTTTTGAAAACAGTTTTTGTGTTGAATTTCGAAGCGATTCTTTTAATTTTTTCTGAAAGTCCGTTAGCATAAGGACTCAACTTTATTAAAATTGGTTGTTCTTGACGGTTTGTTGTTTGGTTCCTGATTGTTATAATCGTTTTGACGTAAAATTGTTTTCTCTAAATTCGAAATAGTTTTTTCTATGAAATTCGTTGGATATTGATTATCCTCAAGAATATTCTCAATGAAATTAATTTCATCATTTCGTATTTAATTGAAATAATTAATTGAGCCCCATCATGAAGTGTTTTGTAATACCTGTTGATGATTAAAATAAAAATTTAGATATCGATTTGTGCGTATCATTTTTTCTGAACACACTTGTTTCAAAATAATTTGAAATTTTTCTTATCGAAACATCTTAGAAGGAAAGAACATTATTTTGTTCCAACTCCATTGTGAATTTCATTGTAGGTTCTTCATTATTGATATGATTGATAAAATTTATCAATTCTTCTCTGCCATGTTGCCAAATTACAAAAAAATCATCGACATAACGTCACCAAGTCTTTGGTTTAAGTGAATATTTTTCAACAAATTGTGTTCAAATAAATAGAATTCATTTTTTGATTCTCAACAACGTCAATTTTCTTCTACATTGAGTGCACTGTGATCCATTTTGTTCGAGATTGCACTGTATCTCAGCTATTATTAAAGATAGAGACATGCAGTTTTCGCGACTGTGTATCACATTTTTGTAAAACTTTCAAATCCACAAACAGAAATATTCCAACTACTTTTGTTCATGAAATAAAGGGCGAAAACGAAAATGTTCATTCCTGACAATGTTATTATTTCTCTTTGGTATTTTTCGAATGGAACACCTTGTATATTTCAACGCCGCCACATTTTTACAATTATTTTCATGAATACATTGATGTATCTCAACCAAATCTTCAATAAATTCCAGCATTAGCTAATTTAAGTGATACCTAAGTGAGGATTCCACATATAAAAAATTGTCTTGTTACATTCAACAAGTTGAGAGTTAATAGGGGGAAGGGGGAACGATGTGTATAGCTCATCCATTCCTTGCGTTCAACAAAAATTGGTGTCATCACTCAAACACACAGACATTCAGTGCGAAAAATGTTCGGCTGTCACAAACTTATTTGAAGGCTTCTTTTACCGAAAACCAAGACGAACGTAACCCTTCTACCAAAATCTACCGATAAACAGCAATAAATCCACGTCGTCGTTACGCCACTGGCGCACGAGTTACGTACAATCTCTTGTATAAATTAAACAGCCAAAGCCGTTAGCTAAACGGAGTGTACATTCACACATGCTTAGTACATGAATGTTGACACTGTATCTTACACATGCTGGTGTGTGTAAGTAGTGAGGTAAGGTTAGGACTCCGGCACTGTATATACCTACGTACACATTGAACCGGTGCTATTATAGTAGCTACTCGTCGATCCGCCGACAAGGACGCTATTATGCCCACATTGCCGGCGAAAGGGATTTTTTCTCTCGCTCGCTTAACAGGTCTTCGTTCAGGTAAAGGGGGCCGCCCACGCGACGACTTGCACGAGGAAAAATTTTGAGGCAGAATGCTGTAAATTTGATATGAGTATTCTGCAAGGGCTTTTTGGTTTTGACAAGGGTAATATCCATTCGATTATGCGATTTCTAGAATCTCCTTCCTCGTTCAAATCAACATAACATATTATGCTTGATTCCTCAAACTCTTGTGCATCGTATTTGTTCCTTCAGATCTTGAGATTGTGAGGAAAGATTAAAGCTGTTGCATCAAATGCTCTTTGGACTAGATCATAACATCTTTTTTTCTCAATGTATGTGGACTACGTGGCCATGAATACAAACTTTTAAAGCAAACCTTCCGATCAATGGCTAGACAGCATTTTTTGTCCAATCTGGAACAACTTACCAGCTTATGTTGTTCGAGCTCAATATGTGAACACGTTTTGAGACGAGATACGACTTATGGTGTACTCGGCGGTAACTTCTGTTTATTTTTTTTTAGAAGTCATCCTAAGTTTTGAATATACTATCACTAAGTTTATTTTTCAAGTGTACTTTTCTGTAATTATTTTCCGAGCTTTAATAGGTTTGTACCTCAGCTCTTATTTATTGTTATAATATTAATAATTATAATTGATAGAAGAAAGGCCTTCTGAACTGAGACAGTATCTATGTATTATGATGGTATGCTTTTCCTTAAAGCGTGAAACTAAACTGCTCTACATGAGTTAGGGATATTGACTTAAATTGCAAAAAAAATATAATTTAAATGAGATTTTGTGATGAAAATTCAATTTAATATGATTTCAAGTTGCAGGAAAAAAAATTAATTTTTGCCTGTAGGTCTGCAGCGTATACAGGGTGGTTAAGAAAAATCGAGTGAAATATCGAAATTTTATTCCCAGAGAATTCAAGAATTTTAAGACTATCAATACAATGTATGGCCTCCACGGGCATCAATAATAGCGTGACATCTTCTTTGCATACTACACACAAGGTTGTTGAACATTTCTTGAGGAATTGGTTTCATAAAAGGGGCAGAAGCTCTCTCATATCATATCAATATTCTGAGGTAGGTTGATGATTATCTAATCTTCTTTGGAGCATATCCCATGCATGTTATAGGCAATTCAAATCTGGTGTGTGCGGAGGTATTGGTATATGTGGAATACAAAGCTCCTCGCGTGCATTCTCAATTAAGGCTGCACGATCAGTCTAGCGTTGCCGTCTATAAATTGAAAAGTTTCACCAATAGCATTATCTGCGGATAATTTCTTAATATTTTATTGCAAATAATCCAGAACTCACCACGAGGAGGTAGCTGTTGTATTAAGTTCCACAAGATTACAATCAGAATGAAAATTATTTTACTTTCTGAAACGGATAAAGTAGGTGAATGAACATCAAAAGAGCAAAAAAAGTCACAAATATACCTGTCACCTAATAACCACTTGAAATTAGAAATGGGTACGTTTACTTTGTCTCTAAATACGACTTCGATTCTCAAATTAGGTACTCAAGACCTTAAACCTCGATGATATTTTCGGAAAAGCCCTCTCAAAATTTTTATTGTAGAACTGAACAAAGTCATTTTCTTTAATGTTGGAAAAAAAGTTGAAAATTGCCTGGTCTTTAAAATGACAACAAAATTTGGAAAATCGATCTGATCTTGTTTGTCCAAATCGGTGTAAACATTATCATAATGGACAACTAATTTTTGCCTCCGTTCCTCAGGATCAGTTCTTTCCGGAGTCACTGAAGACACCATGTAACTCGGTAGATTTGGGAAAATTGAAGGAAATGCATCATCAGTTGATTTAGGAAATTTTCTGGGTATATTAATAACTGAACATTCGGTGGTTGGATAAGAGTTATATGGGAATCTACATGTCATCGTTGACTTTGGAACTATTTCCTCTATGAATTGCGTTGAGCCATTTTGTTCTCCTCGCGGGTCTTTCGGAAATCTAAATACCAAAGCTTTCTGATTAGTAGATTTGTATAGTGGCTTTTGCAATTGGGCACGAGGCATTGTACTCAAATCTAAGATTTCCAAATGAAATTTTAATAAATATCAAAAAGAGAAACGTTCCTGTTGATAATCCTTCCAGATTTGAACACTAAAAATCGAAATATTCAATCACAAACTCGATACACACTGTCCTTGCAACTGCCACACTTATTTTCACTTTATTTATTGATTGAAAAAACCGATCACACGAACACGAAAAAACACGAACCCTTATACACGTTTCCCGGTCGAATTTCTGATGCGAACTATCACATATTACGCTTCAAAACAGAACTGCAAGTGCAAAGTCGTAACACTCTGAGCCTGGTACAACCCCATGTTTAGGTTCCGGCAACGTCGTATGTTAAAGCAACATTCTGGCCTGTTAAATTTCGTAGAACGCGAGCTATGTAATAATATAAAAAAGAGAATAAAAATAATATTGGCCTACGACATCTTCCTTGAGTATCCGAAGACGTCACAGACTTGTCCGACGAGAAATCCTGCCTTGTACGGCGACCTTAACCTAAAGTGTTCCTCTTTATCCAATAAGTAAGGGGGCGTTTTCGGTTCCCTCATTCGCTCAGTTCCCCAACGCGAGACCGTCAACTCCACGTGGTGTGGCTTTCGCCCCTTTCACTCCAACACACTCCAAGACCGTAACCGCGTCTCTCTCATGGAGTTCCACCCGGACCGAAGATCCTGAAGTAGAGGCAACGAGTCAGAAAAAGACGGCAACACAATCTTAAGAAACTGGAATTCGCAGTACGATTCTCGTCTTTTCAAGACAGTCCAAGCGTGTACTTATACAGGGGGCGCAGAGGGGGTTGGGGAATTTATATGTTTCCTGGGGGTGCGCCCCGATTCGCCGACCGAGATGCAGTGCAGTGTTGTCGCAAGAATTTAGCGGAATTTCGGAGAAAATGTCTTTTTTTTTCAGTAGATTTCGTGAAATATAGATGCATCAAAAACTTTCTCATCTGATCTGTCAATCAGTCCGAAGGATGGTTCATAGATGGCGTCACTATCACAGAATCTCTATGGAGCAAAATACAACTGTATGCGACACCTCCCGCGTTAGCTGCAACTAAGCCCAAAACGAGTATCGTTCCGACAGTTTGTGATGGACTTCAGACCCCTGATTAGCTCATATTTCGAAAGTGGGACACCGGTGACCACATTGCCTACTTCCACTTGAGAAATCAATAATAAATATAATATAAGGACTTCGCGAACACAGCAAATTAAAACGATTGCATTAGATATGAACTAATTACTTAACATTGTCATTGTAATCACTTCTGGTCATTCCAGTCTGCGAGTTTCCCGAAAATGGTCCGAAAAGGGTGATATCTAGTTATGTTAAATAAAACTTAGTTAGAAAGCAAGTGTTTTAACCATCAACCACATCACACCATTGGATGCAAGGAAGTGCCGATACTTGCAGCCAATACAAGTTAGTACGTGAAAGCTGGGTTTAGTTGTTTATTTTTACGTTTTTATTGCGATAAAAAGATATCCCTTAGGGAAAAACCATGAAAAACTCTAATTATTGTGTTTATGTAAGTAATTCTAAAAAATTTTCGTGAAAAAAATCAAAATATTTACTCTATCAACAAACTAGAAATCGTAGAGGGAATTAATAGACGTAAATCGTAGGAGATGTTTTGAAAATGGAAAAACCTGTATCTGAACATATTAGAATATGCTCGCACCATTTTCGACCAGAAGATTATTGAATGAAAACAGGCAAGAGTGGAAACTGATGTCAATTGAAAACAATGCTTCATATGTTTCGAATCATTTCAGAAACTCTCACTATGAGAACATTTCTGTTACTGGAGAAGAAAGCTGTACCTTCACTAAACCCACAAAAAAAGCAGTTCAAGTCAAGACATTTTGAATTTTTGTTCAGATCGTTATTGCACAATAATTTTCATTTATCGAAATCAATCACTTTGAGTCTATTTGATATTTTTGAATGTATAGTGGTCTCAACAATTCAAGGAGCCTGGTTGAAAGTGCTGAATGCAAGCCATATGATAATGTGCAATAAAACTAGGGACCTTGTGAGTTCAAGTGATTCTCTCGTTTGTTGCAGAATTGAACTTATGTTCAGCAATGATCAAATCTACATGTGGAATTTCAAATAAATTCCGCAAATTGACAATTTTAAACAATATGTTATACATATATGTATCAATTTAATATTAATATTAAAAATATCTTGATAGTAATGACGTTCACTTAGCGACGAAAAATGTGAAATCAATCGATAGATAAGTTGAATTATTTTATTTTATTATAACTGCAGCCTGAGACACAATAAATGAATATTACATCAGAATCTAGCATATTGAATTCTTCAACACGATGAATCGATGATCACGTCATGTTCTGCATACATACAGTTCTCTGAAGAAAGTCTATTTTTATTCAAAATTTATCACCCATTTTATTTTCATAGATTTTTTTCCTTCCTAAATAGAAAAAAATGAGTAGCTTCTACTAAATGAATATATTGTTCATGCTGATGTTCAATTACATTACAATCATGCATGTTTTCATGTTCTGTTAGGTCTCAAACTGATTTTATCCTTCTCTTAGTTTTCATCAAATATGGATAATCCTAATGTTTTCTGTTTTGTACATTTCATTGTTATGGAAAACAAAAAGAAAAACAGCAGTGACAAAACTAAACAATGAATTTTACCTTCACAATCAGTAGAATTGTCAATATATTTTGTAATACGTACAACCTTGTAGACTATCAGGGCTAAAATATGCTTGCAAATTCCAGACAATCTTGCTTGGTATCTGTATATAATCTTGTCAACCTTCACACCAACATTTTTATAAGACATCATTTCCTCAATATGATGGGGTTGTTCTTGTTGAATTCCAATGTTTTGAAATAATTTTCTCCCGCATAGAATCAAATGATTGCATTGCAACATTTGCTCACCCTCTTCACAGCATCTGTGAGCATGTAAATATTGGAAAATTTTCTATAATCAGAGGAACCTTCGGTAAACATCTTGCCAGATGATCTGAAAAGCATTCAAAATTGATTAGTGCTCACCTCAATATTTTGCATAATATTTAACAAAAAGCAGAATATTACCTATACTTGCACTTACAATATAATCCACAGGATCCACAATTATTCCTGTATTTATGCACTTCAATTAATTGTAAAATGATTAAGAGAGTATCCTATAAAGCGGTCATTTTCACATCAGCAGTCAAAATTGATTTTTCTTAGTATGGCACTGTAAATATGATATTCGATATACATAATCCAACAGATGCTGAAAAATGTTACAAATTCTGAAGAAATCATTCAATTCCGATATACAGTACCAGAAATGAAGTCGAATGAATAAATCGTCCTGTATATTGGCAAGACAAGACAGCAGACATTTGTAAGTGGCCATTTCTTGATGCTGATGGTATGTAAACTTCCTCGTGGGACACCCCTCTATACTTTGATAAATCTCTTAATCTACCGAAATTCAGGTAACTCTGGCATCACAGCCCGAAAGTCCCGCAGCGCCCGAGCCCGCCGATTAAATACTCTCGGCATAATGACAAGTTTTTAATTAATTACTTACCGAGGAGCAAGTATTCGTTTTAATTCAATAAGACTTTATTCGCAGGTGAGGCTTTCTGTAACGAACTGATATTTTAATTGTTCCTGCTCGCTCTTTCGGCTCTGAGAGGGAATTTAGATCTAGCTGATGCCGGGTCGTAATCCGCTCAGGTGGATCACTGTTTGCGTTTTGATTCCGGCTTGCGTTCGGCACAGCGAAATATTGATGTTGTTTTAATTATTCAGATCCGAGGATTCCTCATCTTTCTTCCTGTTGAACTTGTGTGAAATGCTGCATTTGAGTTTTTTTCTTCAAACCGACATTTTAAGATTTCAAACCTGCATATATGTCAGAATAATGATAGGATCATAAATAGTTTCAGGCTTTCGCGACAGTATATAGTGACATCAAGAGATTCGGTCTTCCGGGCTTATTGGCCGTGGTCTATTAGGAATTATTTCACCTTACGTTTCGCCCACAACTGCGGTAGGCATCTTCAGAGGATTCTTGGTCTCAGGTTGTAACTCGACCGCTGAATTTCCTAAAGTGATGCTGGATTCGATCCGTTGGCCCAACTTATACCCTGATCATTGGCGGGAGAAGGTTGTGGGTTTACGCGCGCAAAGTTGATTGGTTCATCGCTTCCACTTCGTATTGGCTTGATTTTGGTCTTTTCCAATACCGGCAACCATGCGCTATGTACCAAAGGAGTTCCTTTCCTTTTGTTCATGTTGTTCTTATGATTATATATCTCAATGGGTTCCAGGTTCATCCTAGGATAGAAACTTTTGATGTTCGAAATAGCATCTGCCTTTGAGAAAACAATATGTTGTCCATCTGTGAGAGCATGGGAAGACCCATTTTTGATTGCATAAATAAGTTATCCAATGATTCTGAATCTGTTTGATTCCAAAAGTTCGAATTTTCCCGAAAAAATTCTCTTCAAATGGGGAAATACGAAAAAAAAATCTCAAAATTGAACTGTTGAAATACAGACAACTACGAGGTTTTTTCATTAAAAATTCTTATTTTTGAGAATCTCCGAGAAAAGAGGCTGATGCTTCTTTTCCGATAGCGTGATTTTTAGAATATGATACAGGAGGTCACAAATTATTTGTCGAAGTTGGAAGTGACGAAACATCAAAAAATCTTCTTTTTTCGAATTGGAACCCCATTTCGAAGCATTTTCGAAATCTTCGTTGAAAAAATAATAGGAGCATACGTCCAAGATTTTTATCCCAAAATGAATATTTTCGGAGATATTCAGGAAAAAGGATTTTGTCTTCAACTTCAATCTTATTCCGTATGTGTTTTTTTTTTACTGGAAAATAAGTCAAGTAGAATTTTTGGAAATTTCTGGTATCGATAAAATATATATACGAGGAATCGTCACTTCACTTGAAGCTCACCACCTAAAACTATACTATAGAGCCATATTCGTCGATAACCCTGTACAGTACTTTTGATCGTTGAAGCATTTCAGAGAAGTTCATATCGTGCTGCAGGAGATGCACTAATTTCCAAGATTCACCCTGTAGGTTTGAGAATTCACTCATCTGAAACTTGAGAACAGCAATTAGCAATGAGTGAACATTTGAGAAATGAAATGAACTGAGTAATATAACAAGATAAGCATGAGAATATAATTAATCAGTATTCATTGCCGAAGAGAAAGACATGAGAATGTTGATTCTTGGTGTAAATCATCATTTCCATGTGAGAAATCTAGTGATGTCTAAAAATCTTTGTGAATTACAAAAATATGATAAAATATAAATCTTCTAGGGTGCACGTGAACTAATATCACCAAACTGAGCTTTAAATTGGGAGGACCTAATGGAGATTACCAATATCTTCACAGTTTCTTCATGATCTACACATTGACCGATTTTCGTACAGTATGAAAAGCATGAACATAACATGGAAATGTAATAATTAATAATATTGAAAAGATACAAACCTTTCTAAGAAGAATGAATTTCACCAAGAATGAAGAGATGTACAATTATTCAATGAAATGAGGTGACTTTGAGGATTTCTAATTACAATTTTAGCACAAGATGATAATAGCGAAAGAGAACCATTAATTCACTTCAATTCAGAAACGTGAGATATCTGACGGCTGATCCACAGGGTGAGGTCCAATAGATGACGCGTTCAATCAGTCAGCTGAGTTCCGGAGACCATAGAGATGAATTTATAGTGGAGATGGACTTGGAGGTGAACTAGCCATTCGCGTAGATAGAAGTGAGATCGGAGGGATGAATCGTTCAATTTTCAACAATCACAGATAAGTTATCAGTGATCTCGATTAGAAGATGAAATTCTGATTTTTTGTTCCCAGAAGCAATCCAATAGGGCTATTTTCTGTTATGCAGGTTTAAGAACCTGAGTAATAGGTCCAAAATCATATCGGTCTTCTATCAAATTTTGATTGAACGGCTAGGTTTAAGTTTGTAGGCATGTTTCATGAATATTCTCGAATTGAAAATATTCCGAAATGTATAGCAGAGAAACTAAGCAAAGATAACAAAATGGCGAAGGCGCCTAACAAGAAAGGAAGCAAGCCTTCTCTACACTGCGCAAAAAAATTAACACACATTCTGAAAATCTCAATTTGAATGAAAGTTAACTCTACGTTGACTTTATAACTTATTTTTTATGTACTTTCGGAAAGGTTTTGAACGAAACAAGACACATTAAATGTGAAAGAAGAGAAATGAACAATTTTCAATATACTGAAATGCTGATAAGTGATTTAATACTTGGTATTTCCACCCCTTGCGTTAATTACAGCTCGGCAACGACGGTTCATACTCAAAATGAGAGATCTTAAAATGTTCTGATCTAATCCTTGCCAGATTTCACCGAGTTGGATTCCTGAGTCATTTAGAGTAGCTGGATGATTTTCTGAACTACTCAGCCTTCTATTGAGGTTGACCCAAACCTGCTCAATCGGATTGAGATCTGGACTTCTTGGTGGTCATTCCATTCGGGAGACTTCAACCTCTTCAAGGTACTCCTGAACGATGCGCGCACGATGGGGTCTGGCATTATCGTCCATAAAAATGAAATTTTCCCCAATGTATGGGGCAAATGGCACTATATGCTCTTCAAAAATGTTCCTTATATACCTATCAGAATTCATAGCTCCATTATCAATGACCACTACGTCTGTGCGAGCAGTCAAAGATATTCCACCCCTTACCATAATCGATCCTCCCCCGAAACCAGTAGTATTCAGGAAATTGCACTGAGCATTATGTTTCATGTGGACGTCTGTATACAAGGGAACGTCGATCACAATGGTAGAGGCAGAATCTAGACTCATCTGTGAAGAGAACTCTTTCCCAATCGGCCTCTTCCCAATGGATATGCTCTCTCGCAAAATCCAAACGCGCCCTTCGATGGGCTGAGGTAAGAGTTGGGCCTCTTTCCGCACCTTAAATCATATTCTCTGAGGCGATTTCTTATTGTCTGAATCGCTGCAACATTCTGGACACACTTGTAAGAGAAATTCCAAACCATTCTGCAATTCTTGTGTATGTCCACCCTTCCTCTCGCAAAACTGCCGCTTGGGCACATTCCTCTTGGGTCAAGTTACGTGTTTCGCGTTGCATAGCGATCGAGTGTAGAAAATCAAACGACAGAAAAATTATTGATCTCTAGATTTGATCGAGAACAACTGATTTTAGAATGGAGCCAATTCATTCAAAATCTGATAATATCATCTTTTTTTATTCCTGCTGGAAAAAACATCTGCATTGAAGAAAAACTTTGAAAGTGGATAACATATGCATGCAAAATTCTGATAAAAATAATTATCATTGAGAAATTTGAGATTTCCATAATGTGCGTTAGTTTTTTTGCACAGTGTAGTTTTTTATCATAAAAGTGCAGAAAGCATTGATATCCTGGCATGAATTGAAATGAGCCTTCTGTACGAGTATCATACATTTCTTTCTCCAATTTAGCTTTGTTAGGGGGCAAAATAGACCAAAAGGATGCATGGACTGTTTTCTCCTTTAAACTTTACTGAAAAGAATCTCCTTTCAATCATTCTCATCAAGGAAACAGAATCGGAGCAATCAAACGTCCAAACAACCGTCGAGCAAATGTCCATTTCCAATATCCCCATATTGAATACCGGCTCCAGAGACTCTATCTTAATCGAGTGTGCACACTTTGATGGGCTAATAAAGCGAACGATTAAAATCGCTTTTAAGGCCCATCAGGACGGATATAACGGACCTCGGATTCAATTAATAATTTCACAACATTAGCATTCGCGAGACGTCTATTAAAACCGACGAAGATAAATCTCCTTTCTCGGCAGTAAAGTCCGTTTTATTCCTGAATAATTTTCCAGGGACATGGTGAATTGATAAACAATTTTAATGGCGTTTTCGTTCGGATCAGAGGAACCCCGGTATCCACATGAAACTTTACTGTTGAAACTGAGTGTTCATCAGAATCTGACCATTTCAGGGGAAGGCGTAACTCTAATCATATACTAACTGACATAGAAACTGGATAGCCCAGGGAGAGCTTTTTTATTGTAAAATGTAGATAGTATAGAAAGGATTAAATAATAAAAATTTGGAGAAAAAATACGAAATTTTTTTCATTAAAATATGTGTTTGTTTACTGCGATTATCTATACACTACCCAAGAAGTCTTGGCCTTGATGCAAGAAGATGCTTTATTTCTTCTTGAGGAAAACTATCCGAAGCTTTAATTACAAACTATAATTTTCATGATATCCGATTGAATCTGGGGACGATGTATGAAGTATGATATATTTCTGAAACGGGAAAAAATGGCGATTCTTTCTAAGCCATTTCAAACTATTGTTTCCATAAGAAAAAACACAATTTTATGTTATAGCTCAGCATTGGATTGCTTTGAAACCCGATGGCATTATCAGTTTCTCTAAAAGAAACCAGCGTAACGTGTCATTCATTTTACTCTATCTCTCACGGTTAAAAAGTTGTAGTTCATCTCCATCTACGCCTGTGTTTACTTCAATCGTCGAGTTCATCTCCACAGCTGCTTTCCTCCGACCTCATCTCCATCTACGCATGTGGCTACTTCAATCGTCGAGTCCATCTCTAGTATATCTCTATGGTCAGCTCCCTGACTGCTTGCGTCAAGTTGACCTGACTCTATGAATCGGCTGAGAGATTAACTCACTCAGTTGTTCGTTCTCTTTATTTTCCAGCTTTGACTGTGAACAGACCTTCTCTTGTGCTAATTTTTTAATTAGAATCTCAAAAAGCCAACTCGTTTAATAATTGTTTACCTCGTTTATTCTTGGAGTAAGTACTTCTCAAACAAGGTATATAAATTCTCAGAATTATTAGGTGTTGCATTTACACGTCATTTTCATACTTTTCATAAGGTAAGAAGATGAGTCCACGTTTTATTTAGCTCATGAAAATTTATGAAAACACTGGAAATCCTCTCTCGCTTTATTCAAATCTAAGATCTATATTTTGTTATATTTTTGCAGTTTTCATAGATTTTTCAGATATCTCTAGACTCCCCACATGGAGATGATAACTTGCTCCAAGAATGAACATTCTCATGTCTTTCTCTTTGGTAATGAATACTGATTTTTTATTTCATCATGTTCATCTCATTCTTTCAATCAGTTCATTTCACTTCTCAAATGTTCACCTATCATAGCCCTTGCTAAGCAGAAATATTAGCAATCGAAAGATGTCTAGACATTAATCTAGAGAGAAACTATCAGAATTGCTGCTATTAAAGCACTGAACTCCTATGTCATCGACTCAAAGTCGACATGGGAATGCCAGATCGAACTCAATGAGGTAGGCAAGAAAACTAAGGTCTCTTTCATCTGGGTTCCTGGTCATTCGGGAGTCACAGGTAATGAAGGGGCCAATAAACTTGCCAGAGAGGGTGCTCGGAAACCACTCACTGGCCCATAACCTTTCTGTGGTATAGCAAAATGTACATATAACAAGAAGTTTCTGGAGAAGGAGAAAACTGAAAGAGAAAAACTCTGGCAGAATCTCCCAGGGTTGGATCACTCCAGAAAGTTCCTTCGGAATTTTTAAAATGCAAGATCCAAAAAATATTTGGATCTCAGTAAGAACCAACTACACCTCCTCACTGGCTTTCTTACAAAGCATTGTCGCCTCAGAGAGCACTTGCTGAGAATGGGCGTATCGGACACTGACGAGTGTAGATTCTGTGTGAAGGAGGAAGAAACTCCTATTCACCTAATCACGGAATGCTTTGGCATTATGAGCCAAAGGAAACAATGCTTTGGTCAAGAGACCTGTAGGAGTGGGGAATTAGCCTCACTGAAGCCTTCCGAGATATTGGATTTCATAAGATTGCTGTGACTGGATGGCGAACTGTAAAGCTTTGTCAGGGAGAACAATAGACCATCAGGTCGCAGTGAACTGTAACCCCTTTCAAACTATTAACTATTAGCTCTTGCTAATTATTGCTCTCGAGTTTCAGATAAATGAAAATTCTATAGCGTCTATAGAGTGAATCCTGGAAATAAGTCTTTTCTCTCCATGAACGAAGTGAACTTCTCTAAAATGATTCAACGATCAAGTGTTTCAGACATTCAATCTGGTTGACAGCCACAGTCCATACTTAACTCTTGAGGGGCTCCTCTAATATTTGTGAAATCAATCAACTGAGATTATCTCATTATAAACATTAAATTCTCAAGTTCATTCATCTGTTTCACCTTAGCAAGTAAGATCTCAAGCCTTCTGCTTTCTCGAAACCAAAGGATTAGTAAGAAAAAGAAAATTCTTTGCCTTTACGAAGGCACATCGAGAACATTTTTGAAACATAGATGAATTCAAAATAGTAATCATCGAAATAAATACCATTATCATCTATGTTTCAAAAATGTTCTCGATGTGCCTTCGTAAAGGCAAAGAATTTTCTTTTTCTCAAAAACATCAGGCTTCACAGTCACAAAAAGAATTGGGCGTTTCCATCACTTTGAGAAACTAGCAAGCGGGCCCTGAATAGAGCCACTGATAAAATCTCATTCAGTGAAAGAGGAAGTACAGATTTCTTTTTTTGCATTTGATTGGAGATGTGAAACTTCATTTTGACGCAATTGGATGTCACCACCTTAGTACTTTGTAATATTTTACTCATTACTTCACAACCAATTGCTATAAATTCTGAAGTTTTTTATGAAGATTTTGTCCTGAGATGTGCGGGATACTGATGAGGCTCAACAAGGCCGAAACCGGTATATCTCTCATCTCAGTGACAAAATCTAATATCATTTCTCCAACCTCATGATAAAAGATCTCTGAGCCTGGGAATTGAAAATGGTATTCATTTCGATGATTACTATTTTGAATTCATCTATGTTTCAAAGGATTAGTAGTTATATTCATACATAGAACTCCCATGTTATAATTCTTATAATTTCTCAATTGTATCTTAAAGATCACTGTTATAGATATTGATCGTGATATCATTCTTTTCTAATATTTATTGTATTAATCTCAATGATGAACATATTTGGACGATCAAGCTTTCAACGCTTCTACCTTATTACCATATTAATTGCCTCATTATTACGCTGTTCTTCATTCTGAGTTGCTATATTCGTTAGTCTATTTGAGTTCATCATGTATTTTGTATTAATATATCTATGTGTTTAAGATGACTCGTCCTATACATTCATGTAATGTCAAACAGGATTTAAATAAATATTATATTATTATATTATTATATTATTATTATTATTATTATTATATTATATTCAACCTTCTGTTTTCCTGATAAAAGAGGCTCTCGAAATCAACTTCTTTGATTGCTCTATCAATGTGAACGTTGTGTTTAATTTTGAATTAGTTGAACTGTCTCAAATCTTAAGTCTGACTTCATATGATCTCTGTTTTCAACTTCTCTAGATTACCTCTGTTTTTAGTTGAATAATGTCACTCTAAGTTTATAGATGAGTTTAATATTTATATTTCATTACTGTATTAGCTTCATGGCCAGTGACTTATTCATTTCATGGTTGTGGATGATGGCAATAAATATTTTACACTACAATCTCCAACTCAATTATCTGCATACAGTCCTTAACACTATTTAATCTGAAGAACCCAGATTTTGAACCAGAAGCTATTGCTATGTTGTGGCAATAAGGTCATCGTCTGACCTCTAGTTGTTTGAGTGAGACAGCGATACTGAATAATTACTGGCTCTCCCTGTACTTACAAAATTCGTTGTGGATCGATGAGAGGTATACAAAGACGTTAAAATTAAAATCATGAATATCCCGTGAACAAAATATTTCAATGGGAATTCTATGCCTACTCGTTTCACGATAATCACGTCTATCAACTAGAGGTGACTCCCACAAACCTAGTTTCCAACAATAGAAATTGATTCTCCATCATAGTTTATCTGAATCAATAAATATTAATATACACCTATTCTTATGTAAATTGAAATACAATTTTAATCGCGAGTGATTTATTGGTATAGTTTTGACCTACTTTTTCCTGTCGTGATCTTATCAAATAGAGTCTAAGAGGAGCAACACTTCTTCAGGTGAATTTCGAAATGACGGCGTTTAACATGGAATTTTTTTTCAATTCCTCAGTCCGATGAATTGGGTTGGGAAATTTTTGAAGTCTTAAATATGTAGTAACTCCGTATTCGGTGAAATTTTGTCAGAAAAAAATGAAAAATGGCGTGAATTAATAAGTTCTTTTTTAATGTTGTTATAAAGATGAAACAATCGTTATCAAGTTGTAACAAGAGCTTTGTTTTTTTCAATGTTGACAAACATTATATCGAATACTCTTATCTCCCATTTATCTTCAGCTTTTTCTCAATATTTTGAAAAGAATTTCGACGAATACGATTTGAGAATGAGTGTGTTCAGAATTTAATTCTCTATCGAAATTGAAAATAAAAAAAAAACAGAAGAAAAAACGTTTTTGATTTTTTTTCCTTCCTTGTATAACTGAAAGTGCTCAGGGTTCAAGAATATTGATGCTCAGTAGATACTAATATTCTATGAATGTTATTCTCGAGATCACTCAGCTTTGAATTTTCATATAACAACCCACTGACAGTTTCGGAAAAATTCTCTGGTCAAATATAAGAGTAAGTGAAAAGCTAATGTATAACAATTATTTCAGTTGAATTTCATCAACTCGATTTTCCATCATACCACGATGTTATTGCAATCACACAATGATAAATTATTCGTATTCATAAAAAAAAAAATAATTCCACAAAGCATCATATCGAAGTGGTATTCAACCATCATCTAATGAACATAACTTTCATATCGAATTATTAATTACACCAGGTAGGTGTATGTCGTTTTCATGAACCTGCACCAATCAAATATTAATAAACGGCATCAATCATGTTGGAATCATTCGGCGATTAAATTATTTAGAGGTTTCATTGTTTTCCGGAAATCAATATTTTCGATTTTCCCACGTAAAACTTTTCGACTCGTTCGTAATACGTTCTTGTTCTTTTTGAATGAATGGCAATTAATGAAGGGAGAACTGGCTCGAGAATTGAATAATTCATGTGGAATAATATGCTTTCAACTGGAGTGAGTATACATTATACCAAACGTGTATTACGAAGGTTGATTTTGACTCTGCTCTTGATCGTCAATTATATCTTCCCTCAAATTATTCACCTAACCAAAAATATGATATTTTAAATGAGGAAGAGATGATTTTAGGTGTGAATTTTTTAACTTCATTCGAAGTACCAACAATTTTTCAGAGTTTTCTCTCAGTTTCTGGAATTTTTAAAATGATCCAAGAAAAACTTGTGCACTGATTTGTCAGAGGTAATTCCGTTCAATAAACTTTTGCCTAACAATGAAGCAAGAAATAACTCAAGGAACTATCAAAATTTGGGATTATACAGTGTGTACCTATTTTTCTTATCCCATAATAATTAGAAAAATTTCCCCATTTTTCGTCAAATGATTTTATGTTTTGAAAACAGTACTCATGTTGAATAAAGAGTTTATTTTTCTCATTTTTCCCGAAAGTCCATAAGCATAAGAAATTGGTGTTTTTTGACAGTTTCTTGTTGGTGTTTGATTATTCATCATTAAAATTAATGAAATTAAATGGATATTAATTATTCTCAAGAAGAGTTTATCATCATCATGAGGTGTTTTTATACTACCTTTTTCAACACTCATTTGATGATTCGATTGAAAGTCCAGATTTTGATTGGGGTGTCTTTTTCTGAAGATGCTCGTTTCCAAATCATTTGAAACTTTTTTATCGAAACTTCACGAGTTTTATGCAGGAGCCTTTCTTCTACACTCCCCTTCAATAAATTCCGGACAGACGAAATTTTTGTCAAATTCAACACCCTGTATCTTTTTTCGTGGTTCTCTGATTTTGTTGAAATTTTCACCAAGTATAGTATTGGGTCTTGTTATATTAACTTGAAATTTACTTCGCGAAAATACCTGTAGTTTATCCGTTATACAGGGAGAAACGAAACCTTGTTTTGTACCCTTCATTTCTAAACACCCTGTGGTGAATTTGAGGCCGAAAATTTGATATCATTAAGTTTTTATTTGAAATATGACCCTTTCTTAACAAACATCTAAAAATGAATAGCGTGTATTTTCACCTCGCTTTCTCATCACTTCTACCATACGACGTGGCATACTTTTAATGCATTTACGAATTGCTTTTGGGGGAAGCAACAATTTCTGTTAATGCAGAACAATGCTAGGCCTCTCGTTGCACGAGTTGTAACAGAATACTTTGGAGGGGCCAGCCAGAAGTCCGGATTTAAATCCAATTGAACATGTATGGGATGTTCGAAAGCGGCAGCCCAACACCTTGCCCGATTTACGAACAGCCCTTCTTGAAGAACGAGAAAATATTCCCCTAGAAGCAATTCGGAAATGCATTGCATTGAAAGTATGCCACATCGTATGGTAGAAGTGATGAGAAAGCGAGGTGGAAATACACGCTATTAATTTTCAGATGTTTGTGTATGTTTGCTAGTCGATAAGGCATTGTAATGTTTTAAATTGTTACAAAAATTGGAAAAATGCAACACTTTCTTTGAAAATGTGTATCTTTTTTTTTAAGCAGATAATGACGTAAATCAAAAAACATTTTGTTAAAAAAGGATTACACTTCAAATTAAAACTTAATTATATCAAATTTTCCGCCTCAAATTCACCACAGGGTGTTTAGAAATGGAGGGTGTAAAGCAAGGAGTTGTTTCTCCCTGTATAAGGGATGAACTACAGATATTTTTGCGAAGTTAATTTAAGGTTAACATAACAATGCCCAATACTATACCTGGTGAAAATTTCAACAAAATCGCAGCACCACGAAACAAGATACAATATGTTGAATTTGACAAAAATTTTACCTGTCCGGAATTTATTCACGATGAGTTTATTTTTTAGACGAAATCTAATTGGTTTTTCTTCCAGAGTTTAGGAGAGGAAGTCATAAAAAATTTCAGAAAAGTGCAGGGACCTACCATAATACAATCCTATTTCAATCGATATCATTTGACAAAATCTCGACATTTCAAGCCCAGAAAATATTTCGTGCTCTGAAGGAATAACCAAAGACCCATTTCAACTCGATTCAACTCACTCAAACATGTTTGCCATCAGAGAAATTCCTAATTGACTCTAAATATACCTTGCCAACCTACGAGGTATATTAAATGCAAATACATCGTAACATTTATATTCGCATGCTGAAGAAAATTACACGAGGGATATAAAATATTCTCGTTTAATGTATTATGTACTCTACGTAGATTATAGTGATCGCGCTGTCCTACTTTACGATGCAAGGAAATTCTCGATTATTTCATATTACATCAAGTACAACGATTGAAAATGATATTCGTTAAGTTTTTATGATATTGATGAAGTTGTTGGGTTGAAAGGCATTAGTGTTAGCATCACCGAAGGCCGTTGAATTATTCTCAGAACAGCATTTGAGTTAACCCCTCTAAACTTTATGACATTATAGGAATAGAAAAATTTTCTGCCCTCATTCTGTGTCATACAGTTTTTTTTTAATTTAATTATTAATCAATTAAGGAATACACACAGGTAATTTGCACACTCAACAAAGTTGTTATTACTAAACATTTTTATATGATTGAAATCTGCCCAGCATTTTTGGATTTTCGGAATTTTCTAGGTTTTTACTGCTTAGTGCAGTTAAATTTTTTCTTAATTCCATGTGGTTTTCGAGATATTCCAAAAATCCGAAAAAAATTGGCCAGCCCAGCACTTCTCGAAAAATTTTATTCCAATAACTGATTAAAATTGTGCACATATATATACTGAGTTGTGCCGCCTAGTTTCCCGAAAAATCGAGATTGAAAAAAAAATTGGTCCAGCCCTTTCGTTTTTTCTCCTCACAGATGAATGAGAATATTTTTGCTACATTTGTGTTGTCCAGTGCCTCAAATAAACTGTTCCACATGAGTCAGGGATATTGACTTGAATTGCAAACAGATCTAATTCAAATGAGATTTTGTGATGAAAATTCATGTTAATATGATTTCAAGTTGCAGGAAATAAAATTAATTTTAGCCTGTAGGTTTGCAGCGTATACAGGATGGTTAAGAAAAACCGAGTAAAATATACCCAGAGAATTCAAGCATTTTAAGACTATCAATACAATGTATATCTTCTACGGGCATTTATAACAGCTAGAAATCTTCTTTGCAATCTACACACGAAGTTGTTGAACATTTCTTGAAGAATTTGGTTGTAAACGGGGCAGAAGATCTCTCAGATCATTTAAGGATTCTTGGGTAGGTTGATGATTATCTAATCTTCTTTGGAGCATATCCCATGTATGTTCTATGCAATTCAAATCTGGTGAGTGCGGAGGTATTGGTAAATGTGGAATACCAATCTTCTCGCTCGTATTCTCAATTATGACTGCACGGGCAGTCTAACGATGTCGTCTAGAAATTGAAAAGTTTCACGAATGGCAAAACTGGGCAAAACATGCTCCCTATAGTGTAACGCGGTCATATTCCCAGGACAATTGTGTAGATCTGTGCGCCCATTGAAACATATTCCAGCTCATATCATAACACAACCCCTCTCGAAATGGATGGACTTCTTGGACATAGCGACGATTACGGGGTATACGTGTGATTGTCCATACCCTTATTCTTCGAGAATCTGAGAATCGTCCATATCTGAATTCATCAGTAGAAAGGACCCTACGCCATTGATTGTTCCAATTGATATATTGCCCTGCCTATTGCAGTCTTTGCCGCTTATGGTCACGTGTTAAAGGAACTCCTCCTAATGGACGTCTAGAACCTAGATACACCTTGCTCAAACGTCGTCTGATGGTTTCGATGGAAACTACAACCCCATCTGCATTTTGAAGAGTACACGTAGATGTAGGCTTTCTTCTCGCCGAAACGGTGATGAAACGAACCTGAACAAGTGTTGTTTTTCGTCGCCCACCAAGCCTTGGTCTGTCCAACACGGAACCTGACTCCCTGAACCTATTCAGTCGAGATATCACTTTTTGCTGACTTGGAGCTTTTTCGCTACATCAACCTGAGTTAGTCTACCCTGTAGGATTCCAATAGTCCTATTAGCCTCAGCGTTTGTTAATTTACGTCTTGGCATTTTCAGAAAACTCGTTTCAAATCGAAGCTTATGAAAAAACCAAACTTCAGACAAAAGGCGACCAGATTGATGAAATCTCTCATACTGATTTCTATAGGATCCAATCAAGTTGTTATTGAGTTTTAAAGGATTTCACAACGATTTTCTCTAAGATTAAATACTTTTCAAAACTCTTGTAGAGCTGTATATTTTCGGTGTGGCTTCCATAAGGACAAAGAATTTTTTTGTTTCTTCATGTTTTGTCCTTCTTAATATTAATTCAACATGTTCATTGACAAGATTACTGAAGAAAAATAATTATTTGTGAATTCTCTAATTGAAAGAAAATGAGTAACACATCGCGTTCTCTTTTGTTGTTGCTGCTACGGCTTATCAATCTTCAAACAAAGTCACGCCTAACAAATACATAAATCAGACAATTCGCGAACCCCAATATCATTGGAGAGCAGCTATATTCCCCTTTAAATCCCACTTGCAGAGATTAGGTCGTAAAAGTGTGGCAGAATTGGCCAACAGCCATCTCTGAATAAATGTGTGGGGTCCAGAAAGAAACTTCCAGCGAGGAATAAATCCTATCTCGGCCCAATTCAATTTTACTTTCGTTATTGTTCGTCGAAACGATAAAATAACCATTAATATTTTACTGCGGGGTTTAATGCCCATCTAGCAACACGAATTTATGCCTGTGCAAATGATCCATCAAATTAAAAACAAACAGGTTGGGTTTAATTGGCTACAGATGTTCTGTACATTCTCCAAGAACATTACAATAAGCTTCTCCTTGGTATTTATATCGTTTTCTTGGATATCGCGAACATATAACGTATCCTCAATTAACTCATTCACGAATTTCGAGATTGTTTCCAATAGTTATTATTATTATTATTCAGAGAGAAGAGTTTAGGCAATGCCTATAAGGTCACAAAACAGAAAATTATAGGTACATAAAAATCCAAAAGAGTAACAAAAGTTGTTCTTTGTATGACAAATAATTACTACCGAATCCAAGTTTCTGATTAGTACTTCTTTGGAAATAGTTCAGGTATAGACAGAGCTGTGCCAAGTACTGAATGTTAGTACTTCGAGCACTAAACACAAAGCACTAGGAAAAAAGGGCGAATTTGCAAAGACAATGAACTTCATAATGCATTTTGATATTCAAAGAATCAAAAGGCTGTTCTGAATGGCAAACGTTGCCAACCTTATGATTACTAACAAATGAGAAAAGACGCTGTCATTTGAATTTCGTTCCTGTCCAATTCTCGTCTTGGGTTTTTAACTGCTTGATATGTTGATTTGGATAATCCTCTGGATATTGAACAGTCTGCAGGAAGAGCAAATTTGGAACTCCTACCTAAAAAATCTGTTCAGCAGTACGATATTGCATATAACAATTTCCTGGCATGATGCAAATTGAAAAATGTGGAAGGGAACTTCAGTGAAACTGTTTTCCTGGCATACTCAGAAGAAAAATTGAAAATATGCAGTTCATCAACTTTGTGGAGCAAATTTTCAATGACAAAGTCAAGCGCCCTTGTAAAAAATGGTGTGGATGTTAGTAAATAATTTGAGGAAATAGAATTGTGTATTTTATCAATGGAAGACATCGAAATTACAAATAAACCATTGGTTATACAACTTCCAAATACAAAACGAAAGTCAGTCGTTCTTTCAATATTATTGGGAAGTATGTAGACTATTTTCATAAATACATTGCACTGCGCCTTTCTGTTATCAAATATCGTCGTTTTTTCCTGAAATACATGAATAATAAATGCACTGCCAATCCAGTTGTTATTAATACATTTGGGAAAATTCCATCTATTGTTGACGAATTCCCCAAACTGCCAGAACCAAAGCAATATACAGGACACTGTTTTCGAAGATCCTCCGCTTCATTGCTAGCAGAATCAGGAGCCAATATTACGGATATAAAAAACATGGTGGATTGAAGTTTACGACGCTAGCCGAGGGCTATGTTAATCATTACATTGCATTTAGAAATGTCATTGCTGAGAAAATTCTCCCAACCTCAACATATTTTGGACCATCATCATCCAATATTGTACTTCCGGTAGTACTAATGGTGCTGTGGATTCTAAAATTGTTTTCCGAAGCTCTCTAGCGTCGCAAGGCATTAATGTTAGTAATTGTTCTAGTTTTATGATTAATATTAATGTTCATAAGTAATGATTGTTGATTATTGATAATAAACATTTGCAATTGCTGAATTTTTCTCATCTGATTTCATCATCAGAAAATGGATTGCTGAAAATATTATCAACACTTATATTATAAATATTTTTAACACGCACCACGTAAACAATTGATTTTAACATTGTTTGCTATCATTAAAAGTGCCACTTTAAATGGCAGTTGTACAAAATGATAATTTTCGGCTTATATCAGAATACTTCTAAATCTATTTCTGGAATATGAGTCATGAAAGACAAGTTTTGTAATGGGACCTCCTTCCAGTGTTGTATTTACCAGCAGGCTGAGTAGGATAAAGCCTAGGGCGGCAAATTTGGTTCATGAATTTTTTATTTCAACTTTATAATGAAAAGAAATATTATGCATTCACAAAAGATGAATTTCAGAAATTAGAGATAAATCTTCGTTCTCACTTCGATCAGCAGTGCACAAGGAATGCTCCGCATTTTTTTTCTTGGTGAATATAAGGAAACATTTCAAGAAGGTTTTCATTTTGGGCCTTTTTTGCTCCTTCAGAACCTCTTATTCTTACCTATTTCAAATATTTGTCTATCAAAATCGATTCAACAACAAAGGGTTCTTGAAACTTAAACTGTAAATATTTAGAAACAACAAATACTTGCTACAGAAAGCGACTCTTACACTCCTCGTCAGTTTTAGAGTTAAATGCCAAAAATTTCAAAACCCCTCCGAAAAAAATTCCTGGCAAAAATTTGAAGAGAAGAGGAAGAAGAAATGATCCAAGAGACAGTTAATATTGATAGTCTTTTTTAAAGTGAAAATAAAAGCAATGATTTGAGCTCGGAAGCTTCAAATATATGTCCTGACAACACAATCTGAAGAAGGTGAGACCGATACATATTATGATGTCCCACATTAACCGTTGCCCATCAAACATCCTGATTATGAAAAAACAGATCTTCATATTTTTAAAAAAAGGCGAAAGCTATCTTTCGTCTGAAATGATTTCAATTAAACCAATTTCTGGATCATTAAAATTGGTCGTCATTCCTACGAGAACAGAATCTAGAAAATATTCATCCAAACTTGGATACAGTACTACGTATCGCTCTTTGTACACTAGCGACCAATTGTTCAGGCGAGGAAAATTTCCTTTGCTTGAAGAGAGTGAAGAACGACTTCAAGTCGAGAAAAAACTAAGAGCTTTAGCTCTGAGGTGCAGAGAGTCAGCTAATGAACAAATTTTCGAACGACAATATTATAAATGATTTTGCGTATACGAAGTCTCGCAAAAAAGTATCGTAATGTTTTCATGATGTAACTAATATAATACTAATGAACAAACAAAAAAAGATGTATTTATTGTATTATTTTCGAAATGCGAGTGTTATAAAAAAATTATCAACGTTCGCCAAATGTATATTTGTCATGTAAGATTATCCTACTTCAAAAGTAGTACATGATATTTTCTCCTAAAATGATGTTTCTTGATAATTATTTGCTGTAAAAATAAAAAGATGTTACAAGGACAAATCATGAAGTTAGAATTTTATTGATAAAAAATTGATAGGTTTGGGCTAAGGGCTAAGATATCAAAGTTTATAGGCGGCAAAAATTGAATAGCCTGCGGGCGGCAAATCTGTAAATCCACCACTGCCTCCTTTTTCCTCTCTTCTCTATCTGGGGTGGCACGGTTCCCCCTCCCTTATTTTGCCTTTGTTCATAGGTATGTGTTGACTTAGATTTTCATGTGGTAACAACGAAATCATTTAATAAGTACAGTAGAATCTGCTTATAATGACATCGAGGGGAAATGAAAAATACGTCATAATAACCGGAAGAATTTAAGCAAAATTGATGTTATTTTTCTTGGATTCAATTCAAGAAAAGAACGACAAATTCAGATTTTGCTTGATTGAAGAAATAAAAAATAACTTCTCTTACAAAAAAACTAAACATAAAGACCGTTTTCATTTTTTAGAGAAATAATCTGAAGTTTTAGTTTGCGTTTGTGTTTTTTCGACTCGAAATAATATCTTCTCACACCATTGTACAACTCAGAAATGGCTTCAATGGATGTCATTTTGTCCACAAAACTCCATTTATCCCTTCAAGGATCTGGAATATACTAAAAAACATGTCGGCAAGTGTATGTCTCGTATCGTATCAAACCTCATCGCATTAAAGAGGGTAGAGTGGCTTGAGAAAACGATCGAGCGGTCACTACAACCGGTAAAATTTTCGAAAAATCATGTTGTTGTATCTGAAATCATGTCATTGTGAGCGACATGTCATTATAAGCGAAGTCATTATATCCGGACCCTATTGTAAGGAGTTTTGAATGAAACCAAACTCAACACTGCATTTGCGTCATTATAAGCGATTGGTCAGTATAGCCGGCGTCATAATAAACTGATTCTACTGTAAATATAAAATTTGTTGAAATAACCCCTAGAAACCCCCCTCACCCCGCCAGTGCCCCACACCCGTCCACTTTCGCTCCAAAAACCGCAACGTAATTACTATTATAAAGAGTTTCGACCAACAGGGCTTCGGCAAGCTTACGGACATCCAAGTTGGCCGTGCCGACCGCACTGCTAACGCGACCGCGTTCGGAATTCTGTGGTCTGGCTATTAAATAAGGGCGCGCTCTGTGGACCGGCCATAGCCACCGCCGGCATTCCCCTGCGACCGCAAGACCGACTCGCCTCTTCTATATCCAATTAGTGACTTAATTAATATTGATGCCGCATGAAGAATGGCTCTTGCCGGTTTAACAACCTCCGCAGGACCTCGGTCGACATCCGCAACACCGTAATTACTCCTCCTTGGTGGTGCGGAACTGACCTCGTGACGGTATTCGATGGGCTCTTCCGATTGGTGGTCGATGTAATTTTTTACACCGAAATTTAGCTGACACGAAACAAAGTTAAGATTGAGCGAGAAGGATCTTTTTTGTACAACTGTCATTGAAATTGACACTTCAATGACAACCAACAGTGTCAAAACTGATTGTTCACGTGGGAGCGTGTTGAAAATATTTTTTCTCTATGTCAGCATTGTTGTTAGTTATATTTTTCGTTTTATGGTTGTCAGTACTGACCTCCGATAGAATCAAGTTTCGAATCAAATTAATTCAAATTCCGTAGGGTGGGTTCCACACAACTTTCACACAAACTTTGATTGTACGATTTAAAAGTTCAAACCAATCGAAACACTCGTTTTGAAATTTCAACGAATGGCGGTGGCTCCAATTAATTTAATGGTACAATCAAAATTTTGTGAAACCGACCCGTTATCTGTGAAATTTCGTATGTCACACCAACTGCCAAGATACACTACAAAAGTCACTAATCTGAATATTCATTTGAATTTCGAGAGTATTTCACAAAAATTGACTGAAATAAAGAAAATACCGCCTAATACTCGTTGCAGAAGGCAATTCCAACACTCGTTACAATACTAAAAGTATTACTGTAATGAATTTTTTACAGCATTGTTTTCAGTTATATTTTTCGTTATTTGGTTGTCAGTACTGTCTTCCGATCCTATCAATTCTCAAGTCAAATTCCGTAATTTGTCAAATTTCGTAAGTCACACCAACTGATACAATACAAAAGTCACTAAGATACGTATAATTTTTTTTTATTTTATCAACTTTGGAAGGATATATCTCCCCTAATATGCATTTTGGTCCATGAGTTTATTCATCAAACTATACTCTTTTTCAATGTACTATTAACCCAAAAAGCGCGGTACTCATCCTTGACTCACTCTGTATATATTATATAGACAATATAAAGTAAAGTTCATAAACAAAGTACTCAAAAGATATTTGTACGGTTCATACTTATGAGGCACTACTTTCAGAACCTTTCTGCTCTCTTCAAATATCTCAATCAAATCCCAAAATTCCAATATACGAGGTATTGAATCTCTTTGGAAGAAGTCAAATATTTTTCAAAAACGGACCTTTAATTTTTCAGGAATTTAAATATGAATATGAATCGAACTGTGGAAGGTTATTATACTTTCCAAGTATCAACCGAATATACATGGTGAGACTTTGACTCGTACATATATTTTAACCGTATATTCCTCTAGTCAAAAGAAATACTTTTTTCATCTTCCATTTTTTCCGATTCATCTTCCTTTAAAAGATACAGGCTGTCGATATTCCATAAAAAAATTTAATTTTCAGTTATATTTCGCAAATGAATCTATCGAATGAAGAGATTTTCGGAATATAGTTTTTCGTAAACGTGATTAATCTATCCCCAACACAATATTCCACTAACATCCGCCAGTTTCTCAGTTATGACCATAACATTCCATAAATTCACCAGAAATTCAGAGTCTAATTGTAAACAGTAAATTCAATCGTATGAATATTCATTCATTTTGGAATATAAAAGTATTCTTGATATTTTCTTGTACAACCCGATGTTTATGAGTAATTCCATATTGAAAGAAAAAAAAATTCTGAGAAATTCCATCAATTGGGTACTTTGGCTGAATGTTACTCTGTCGAAAATATGCAAAGAATTCAATTTTTGCTACGTTGTCACGTTGAAAATCATCACGTTTTAAATCCGAGAATTTATGTTCTGGAAGGACAAGGTTATTATGAATGGAAAGGAAACTAGCGAACTTTGGAAATTGAGTTACATATATTAATGAGCTCAGCTCTATTTCTTGGATTTACATCCTTTTTTATTCGAGAAAATTTACACACTTCTTTTTTAATACCTAATGCTTCATGCAAGTTACACTTTTTTTAAAGGGGATTGATCGTGAGAAGCCCTAAATTCCCGCTTTCATTAAAAGCCAGAGTGAATGCTCCACCCAGAGACAATCATGTTGGTGTCTCTGGCACCACCATTAGAATCTTAACATGCACTTGACACACGAAATCACAATTAGGCCACATTATTCACAAAACTGCTGTTAACAAGTTTTTACATTAGTGGAAAAGCATTTCAGCATATCTACCATTTCATGGTTAGAATACATTCTGCAGATTCCCACTGATGAAGTCGAACGAACGAAATAACGTTTTAATTGAGAATCACGATACTATTAATTCCCAATTTTAATTGTTAGTTGATCACTCTATGAGCAACAACGATCAACATAAAAGAGTCGTGAAAAATTTGCTTTGTCAAAAGTTAAATTTTTTTCCTTTTAATTAAATTATGAAGTATATTAAACATAATGATGAGTATCTTAAAATCTTAAAATTTCAGATAACAAATCTGATAGGTAATTTTTGTTTCAACATTTATTGTATTATTTTAGCTCTCTTTTTCATAAGAATATATATATATATATATTGAAAAAAACTATCAACACACAATGACATTTGATCATTATAATGTGGTAAGTCTATGCACACTCTACACTTTATAGTAGGTCTATGATCTATGGTTATGGAGTTCTAATTGCCAACGTTCAGCTTAACGGTGAACGTTCAATTCAATGACATTTGTTTATGTTTGGAAATGAAAGGTTATGATTCTGTTGGAAAACCTAAGAAAATTTTATAAACAACGATATATATATATATATATATATATATATTATATATATATATATATATATATATATATATATATATATATTCTTATGAAAAAGAGAGCTAAAATAATACAATAAATGTTGAAACAAAAAGTACCTTAGCTGAGGTAAAAAAAACGGGGTATCATAACATTCTTTGTATGATACTATAGAATCATACGATACTATCAACACTAGTATCATACGATACTATACAGCCAGGGGAAAAAAACCTCAGCCGAAAAAACCTGCCTCCCCGTAAACAAAATAACATAAAATATCAAATATCAGGAAATTCTTGAAAGACATCAGTGTGATCATCTTCATGTTATCCGTCGATGGGCTCGGATACACAGATTCTTCCCAAAACGACTCGTAATTCTTAATCTGAAATGAAAAAAGGCAAAAGCAGAAAAGAAACCGATTATTCAGAATAAATCGAATGCATTTTGGAAATGCATTTGCTATTTTAAAAAACATCAACATTCAGATTTCTTGGTCAAATAATTTTCAGAGTTTTATAAATATTTATGACAGAAATGTCACAAAATTTGAAAGAAACGAAAAAAAAAACTCCATCCATTTCCCCTTTCCGAATCTGTTGAAAGTTACGAAAACTGATAATTTTTCAACAAAACAAGCTAAACTTGTAAAAAATCAATTAATACATAACTTTCAACTGTCCTCTTTCACGAGGATTTTTTTCTGTTGCCGTGTGGGTTTCTTGCAGAAGAATCTCTTTGATACCATGTTCATCAGCTAATTTGGAGACGTAATCGCACTTGTCTTTCGAAATTCCTTCGATATTCAAATTCAAAATCCACAAATTGTTGCTCTCTGGTCGTGAGGGTTTTTTCAAATCGGATACGACCTTCCAGGTGATGATTTTCGGCAATTCAGATGTTTGAAGACCGCTACGGGACCCCAATGAAAGGCAATCATCTCCCATAGATAAACCAAACATGTTATAACACAAGAAAACGGAATATTTTTCAAGACCAAAAACTAAGACATATTACGAGAATTGTCATTCTGACAATAAAAAATGATTACATACGGAAGATATGTGATAGCAACCTGATTACTTTATTATCAATAATGGAATAGAAATCAAGAGAAGAATATTCAACATTTGCGCTATCGAAATTCTGTATGAAGTGTAAGTATTCATTATAGGTACATTTTATAAATTCGGTACTTATTCAAAACTAACAAAATCGTACTTCATCTTTCGTTGAATAGGATTGAAAAAGTAAGTTGACGCTTGTTTTTACTGTACAGTTGCTTTTTATTTCGAAGTTTTGAACGCCAGGATTTATGATATCCAGGAGTGGCATAGCTCATTATGAAAGTTTAAAATGACTATATCTTTTTTCTAGGCCGAATCGAAAAAAAGGTAAGGAAAAAAAGTGTTTCTTTTGACCTCTGAAATCTACAGTTAAAATATATGTACATGTTAAAGACTCACCCTGTATTGGTTGGTTCTGAAGTTATTAGCAATCGAAATTTTCAGTGAATACATGAACCACCCTGTATCTCGGTTATGGAATGGATTAGACCCATATGATGGGTTTTTTAGACTCGTCTAGGGTAGCTCTTGCTCAGGGGACCGTATGTTCATTTACCTATGAAACACCCTGTAGATCAGTATCGATAGGATAAAAATTAGACCAGCACCTTCGCCATTTTGCAGTCTTGGCGATCCCAAGGGCTTCTAAAGAAAATATTTTCAGTCTCACACAAATTTCATGGTCATAATTTAATATTACATTTTGGTCCTTGGATAACTGTCATCTGTAAAATTTGTGAAACGATCCTGAAAACCAAGATTTTTCAAAGTAAAAATCACTAAACGATATTCATGCAAATATTCCATGATTTTCAAATAAAAGTCAGTGAATTAGAGAAAATAATGTATAATACTTGTTGAGAAACCTCATTTTAATACTTATCAAAAACCTCCAAACTTCGTAGCTCGTTTTTGATATTTGAACTTTGATATCAATGCCTAGTTACTGCATCTGTATTTTAATTACCATTGTCAAAATACCCTTCTTATACAGATACAAAACAGTGCTTTATTGATATCATCAAATGGCCATCGCCCCAAGTCCTTCAGCCTTCAGCTTAAAACTAGGTTTAATTTCTACCCTCTCTTCACCCCCGATCATTCTTTTCATAAACCTGTTAACTTATTCCCTGATCCCTAAACTTCTGCCTTAATCCTCTAGAAAAATGAAAATTTTCAAGGCTAAGCATGAACCATAGAATTGGATTCCTATGTTTCAATCTTAGAGAGAAGTTGAAGGTGCTGGCCAGCATAAACTCGGCCTTAAATTCTTTCAACATCCGATATTAGGACTTACAAAGTTGTGACATGTGACTTCAGGTATCCTCACAATAGGTAAAAACGTACTTTTATCACTTCTGTTGATATTCGCGCAAACAGACAGAATATTGGAAAATAAACTTTCCATTGTGGATTGAAATAGCTGAATCAACATTCCAATGATAACGATGTGATGAATCATGCAGCACATACTTGAGTATTCTTCAACCGATAAAAATCCAATGAAACATTGTATTCGTTGAACAAATTGAATCCATTATTTTACAATCAAGCAGCGGATAATTCCATCGAAATGAAAACAACAATTCATTTACGAACTATTGCGTTTACATCGAACTTTCCAACGTCTTTTCTTCTATATCCAGGGGCGAATCTACGTTTTTCTCGAAGGGACCACATGAGTGGATGTTTCCAGAATCAATTTTCACGAGATATTTCTGATACCTATTTGTTATAACACTAAACTTTGTGTATTCCAGACATATATCAAGTGAAAGAAATATTGTTAATGTTATTTATCAATTCTGAATCTCCAGGAAATGGGCAAGTTTTTGAAACTGTTAACAAAATGAATTTGTATAATTTTTTCAAACCAGAAACGGTTTGTCAGGCAGAGTAATGAAAATTATGTAGAAAAAATAATTGTTTTAATATTCATTCATTAGGGTTTTCGATTAATCATTTAGAATAATTTCAATTAGGGGTGATAAAACACAAATTTTAAATTGATATGGGCTAATATCACTATGCTTAATCACAGACTAGCCCTGCAACTAAAAATTGCAAAAATTGCAAATTTTTCGAAAATTAGGTATATTCATAAAATCCTTATTATTTCGGAAAATATACAGGGTGGGAATATTTCGATATATTAGCACTACAACTTTTGAACCAGAGGAGATTTGCAATTACGAAGCTATGACCCAAAGTTATGTTTTTTTAAATAGAAACACTATATTGCTGTACCATTTTCTGATTTCAAAAATATATAACATCGTATGGTTTGTACCAGTATGAATGAGTATAGAAATTATTCAAAAACTTATTTTCATGTGAGGAGCAATACTCCTGTAGCTTCCTATAACAAGAACAAACAAATGAAAAGACTACTAAAAGAAATTGTGGTAATTACACAATACTGAATTTTTCTGTGCTTATCAACAATTGAAATCATAGAAAGTATTGAGACTCAGATGAGTATAGGTTCTTGACCAATTTCTATACTCATATTGATTTATTGATACGAACCATACGATGTTATATATTTTTGAAATTAGAAATAATTAAGATTTCAGAAAATGGCACAGAAATCTAGTGTTCCTCTTCAAAAAAACATAACTTTGGGTCATAGCTTCGTAATTGAAAATGCTCCAAAAAAGGCGAGCATGCCACTGGATTCTACGTAAAAAAGTGCCTGTATAATGTGTTAATTTCAGAGCTCTATCATCGGTATTGGCGGAGATATAAATTTTTTCCGATATCACCAGTTTTCCAATTTTCGCTTATAACTCGAAAACAAAAGGTAGCCAAAAATTAATACTACTCTTGTTAGTTTCTCCGAAAAAAGTAATACTACTCTTGTTAGTTTCTCCGAAAAAGATATCGAGAATGGGGTATCAGATTTTGTCTATCTCCTCTGGTTCAAAAGTTGTAGTGCTAAACCATTGAAATATGCCCACCCTGTGAAGGGTATCCCAAATTGCTTGATTTTAACTGTTTTATGTACTTCTAGAATAGATAGGTAAAACTTTCGAAAGGAGTCGTTGGCTCGATTTTCGTGAAAACACCATTAGTGAAAAACCGTTTCACTATATCTTCATCTTTTTTTTTGAATTTTATTATCGATTTCGTGAATGTGCCAGATATTTACAAAAAAATCTGAAAACGATTGAAACTTTAAGGGAGCGCTTCTTCACCGGAAATAAGAAACTATATTCAATTTTTTTCTCGTCGAGAAAAACCACTTTTTTATTTCAAAAACGAAGTCATCTTTTTTTCATCTTATATCATGAAAAAATTAAAGTTAAAAAAAAATAATGTCTTATGCCCAGCGAAAAAGTGCTTGTTGAAAGTTTTTTTTTTTCAGATATTTTAGGACATGCAAAAAGTATGGCACATCTTCGAAATCGGAAAAATATAAAATTTTGTTATATCTTCGAAACAAATGAAGATATCGTAAAACGGTTTTCACTACAGGTTTTTTCACGAAAATCGAGCCCAGGAAACCTTTCAACCTTTCACCTATCTAGTGTAGAAGTACCAGAAAGAGCCAAAACCAAGCAATTTGGGATACCCTGTATATTTTCGCTGAACTAATGTTGGAGTCCTTTTATATTATTTAGTCTACTCTATCGTAGTGTGTCATTTAATTCACTAGTTATGGAACACACCTTGTAAAATGAATTTTTCTTATTGAAAACCAACCAAGAGAACATTTTTATTCAGATCAGTTCCCCAAACCAATATGAACTCATGTAGAGGGCATGCCCCCCTACTGAAACCCGCCAGTGTTCACGATGTATGTTATCGAGAGCCCAACAATAGAATAACGAGTTCTAGAAAACAACCAGCCTCTCAACAATGTTATTTATGCAGATTATTATTTTTCCAGTAAAACACGCGGAGATTAGAATAAAGCAAACATAATTCCTTTTACCTACCGACTATTTTTGGTGCTTCAGGTCGCGTGTTTGAGATCGAAATCTCACTCGGAATGCGGGATATTTATTCGAAGACGTTATCTTGATCAATAACCGTAGGAGTTCAAGAAGGACAGGGCCGGAATCGATACATTTTGAAAACTATCAATCAGAATTCCCTCTCGAGGTCGAAGAAAACCAATAGCAACAACCTTGAAACAATTTTTTGTACAACTGCCATTGAAAGTGACACTTTTACCGACAGCAAACAATGTTAAAATTGATTGTTTACGTGGAAGCGAGTTAAAAATATTTTTAGCATTCCATTTCCTTATGATGAAGCAATTGTAAATTTTTATTATCAATATTTAACAATCATTACTTATGAACATTGATATTAATCGTGAAACCAGAACAATTACTAACATCAATGCCCTGTGACGTTAGGGAGCTTCGCAACACATTATCAGAGTCCTCAGCACAATCAGTACTTGTAGAAAGCGGAAGTACAATATTGGATGATGATGATCCTAAATCTGTTGAGGTTAGGAGAATTTTTTCAGCAATGACATTCCTATATGTAATGGAATGATCAACTTAGCCCTCAGCTACTGTCGTAGACTTCCATCCACCATGTTTTTTTATATACGTAATATTTGCTCCTGATTCTGCTAGCAATGAAGCGGAAGATCTTCGGAACCAGTGTCCTGTATATTGCTTTGGTTCTGGCAGTTTGAGGAATTCGGCAACAATAGATGGAATTTTCCCGAATGTATTAATACCAACTGGATTGGCAGTGCATGTTTTATTCATGTATTTCAAGAAAAAACGACGATGTTTCATGACAGAAAGGCGCAGTGCAAAGTACTTATGAAAATACTCTATATACTTCCCAATAATACTGAAAGAACGACTGACTTTCGTTTTTGTATTTGGAAGTTTTAAAACTAATGATTTATTTGTTATTTCGATGTCTTCCACTGATAAATTACACAATTCTTCACGTCGACAGGCTCCAAGAAATCCGAAAATAGTTGCAACCTTAACCATCAAGTATTTCTAATCTAGTGCCTCCTTTATGAACTTTTCAACTTGTTCACGAGTGAGAATTTTTGATTTTTTGGAACGATATCCTTTACTTTCCCGTTCTGAATATGCTATTACCTAAAAATATTTACTAACATCCCCACCATTTTCAACAAGGGCGCTTGACTTCATCATTGAAAATTTGCTCCACAAAGTTGATGAACTCCATATTATCGATTTTTCTTCTAAGTATGCCAGGAAAACAGTTTTACTGAAGTTCCCTTGTACATTTTTCAATTTACACCAGGCCAGGAAATTGTTATATGCAATATCGTACTGCTGAATAGAGTTTTTAGGTAGGAGTTCCAGATTTGCTCTTCTTGCAGACTCTTCAATATCCAGAGGAACAAAGAAATCGTCACTTTTATTAATAATTGGTTGAAAACCCAAGACGAAAATTGGACAGGAACGAAATTCAAATGACACCGTCTTTTCTCATTTGTTGGTAATCATAACGTTGGCAACGTATACCATTCACAACAACCTTTTGATTATTTGAATATAAAAATGCATTTTGAAGTTTATTGTAATTGCAAATTCGCCCATTTCATTATCAGAATAGGGCAGTTGTACAAAAAACATTGTATGGTATTTGTGTTGAAAGTGATTTTATTTTGTTCGTGAAATTGTTCAATTCGTTCCGCTCATTTCACACAAACTCATATCATAAATAACTATTGTATGAAAGCAAACCGAAGTGAATGCAGGTCGAAATGTTTTCATTAACAATCATCGTTACTTGTGAACGAGATATTCTTGATAATGGTGTATTTGTTGAAATATTATTTGGGCTGTTTCCATTATCTATGTTATCATCGTTACCTTTGGTTAGCATTGACGAGGTACTAATGAGGATTAATGAGTCAGAAACCGGTCTACTTGATACTCCGGCTAACTCTGAATGAAAAAGCAAAATGAGGCCACTTCAGTTTTTATTCCCCTCAGCTGAAGACCCTTCGCAACTTTAAATTTTCAAACGAGACCTTATGTAAGTTCACCTTCAACTTTTCAAGAATAATGTTGTAGAAATTCTTATAGTGATAGTTCATAGCATGCTGAGGATGAAAACCATCGCCTGGCACCCCTGACCCCTGCAATTCATCATCTCCTATATCTTTGAAAGTGTAAAAAAAATAGAAAAAAATAATCTTCCTCTCTTCCTGTAAGCTTGAAACTTTCATACGATTTTGTTCATGAATTGCAAAGTTAAAAAAAAATTGACAGGCGATTTCGACGAGCACAAAAATACAATGGCTGTTTTCAAATGACTTTATTTGAAGCAGATATAATTGAAGGACGTGGATTCAATCCAACATTCCAGGTAAGAATATAATATCAACATTAATGATTTCAAATCACTTATTTTGTCTTCCCTTTCTGCTGTTTCGATCCAAGGCCAGATTCACCATCGAATTGGATCATTACAACCACTTGAAAGTACACATCATAAATTCCTCCAAATTTACTTCATATAGGCAATATGGATGATCAACGTCAATCAATTAATGCAGATGTGAGAAAAATAATTCTTCAAGATCTGCAGCAACTACTTCATGAACATCATGCATTGGTTCGATTGTTTAAACTGCTTTGGAACGTATACCAAGTGACGATCAAAAGGTTGTGATTAGAGCAGATAAACAACCTGTTGGAGCACATGACGCCAATTCAACGTCCCTACAATAAACGAAGTGGCAATTGTGATTGTAGGTGAAAACTTGGAAACGCGTGATATTGTTCTTACGCGTCGCAATACTGGAGAATTGCAACGAGTATATGAAACAAACCGTTCATACGATGCTCTACACTCTACAATACCAGTTAATGTTTTGGAGAGGTGATGATGGATATTACTTCAATATCAAGATTATAAATCCATTGAATGGTGAATACCTTTATCAAAATTTAAAATGTCTTATTGCTACAAATGTGAATTATTCGATTTTATGTATTGTGTATGTGAAACTAGCTGACCTGGCAGACTTCGTACTGCCTCAATCGATAAATATAAATGCAACTTTAATATTATAATAAAGTATTTTGGTATAGTGTTGGCCAACAAGTGTTTTGAATCATTTCGTATCCCAGAAACTGAAGATCGTAGGGGATCTGGTGGTGGGACCAATGGTGGCAATTGGAAATTAGATAAGGTAGCTGACCTGCAAACTTTGTTTCGCCTCAGAGATGAATAAAGTTGTACAAACCATTGATTTTTTCAAAGGAAATATATTAAGTGGAATATAAAAAAGGAAAAAATATACAAAAAATTCAATTGCATTGAAATAAGGAAGTACAGGATGATTGTTTATATTTTACTCAATAGCTATCTCAGTTATTATAGGTCCTACAAAAACAGTTGCATTGGCAAATTTGTAGGCTTTCAGAATTCAGTACTAAGAAATGGATAAAGGCATCGTTAACCTAAAAATTTTAGGTGAAATGTTGTTTTTCAAATGGCACACCCTGTATTTCATTCTCCGAATCGGTAGATCTCTTTCTTCTGATTTCAAATATCTGTACTTTATTGAGATTATTTTCAGCAGTTTCTGAAAATTATAGGTTTTTTGTCTAAATCTAAGGCAGCTGTAGAACGCCACTCGGTAATGCTGTGATTTCTTTATGTCAAAGTTCCATTATATGGCCTCCTGATAGTCCCTACTTAACTTCATTGGACACTTTTTTATGGGGATATTTGAAATTCAAAGTGCATATGGCCCGTCTGCAAAATATTGAAGACATTAAATTCAGAATAGAGGAAGAAATTGAAAACCTCAATATATTCTATGAATGGTAAGGAAAATCTCTGTCTAGGAATGAATAGGGTTCATTTGAATACCTACTTCAATTTTTAGTCAATAAATAAATAATATAAATATCAGCTGCTTCATTATGCACGGTTTCTTTGATATAAAAAAAAGTCGCATTGTTCTCGTGTAGCATTATACAGGTGCTTCAGATTTAAAAGAAAATATCTACATTTTTAAAAAACTGCCAGAGATAAACTCAATAAAGTATATCTATTTGAAATCAGAAGAAAGAGGTCTACCGATTAGGAAAATAAAAAACAGGGTGTGTCATTTGAAAAACAACAGTTCACATAGAATTTTCAGGTTAACGATGCCTTTATGCATTTCTTAGTGCTGAATTCTGAATGCCCATAAAAATACTGCAAATTTGCCCATCTGAACTTTTGTGTACGACCAATATTAACTGAGATAGGTATTGAGAAAATATTAACAATCACATTGTTATTCATACATCAAAAAAATTCTCTTTATTTAAGAGGTAAAGAGGGAACTTTTTTTAATATTTTATCGATTGAGGCAGTACGAGGTCTGCCGGGTCAGCTAGTCATTCAATAAAAAAATTGTAAACAAAAAAAATTTAAACTGGGTGTTGCAGTTCATTTCGTCCCTTATTGGACGATCAAACACACTTGGATGGAATATTGATAGAAACAAATGCGAAAAAGTTGGGCCACCTGCAAAAATTTTTTCAGAAAAATTCGAACATACCACGAACCCATGAAACCAATTTATTAAAATTTCCACGCGTCCCATTCAATTTTCTCTTCAGCTAATTATGACACAACAGTATATCTAGGAACCGATCGAGCCTTATAGGCGGCTTCAAACAATGTTATTAGCTTAATGGCATGTTCCCCGCTGTTATTATTTCTGCACGTGAATTTGCAATAATTATCCGTATGCGTTATTATTATTTTCCATGGCGCTCATTGGACGCATCGGGAAAATTACACGTAATCGTGGCATGCATCCTTCCCTGAGAATTTGTACAGGAACGAGTGAATCACACTGTGTTTCACACGTTTTTCAATCTGTCTGACGGAATCTATTATTGTTGGTAATTACGTGATGAATAGTAATCAGCTCATGAAGGAGATGTCTGTATTCAATGCAATCATCGAAGACGATTTTTGGATAACAAGTCGAAACAATGAGTGCTTGAAGGAATACAGCCTTACTCGAAAAAAAACAGAATTCATTTCATCCCATTTCGAAAACGGGAATATTCAACTCGTGTATTGAATTCCTCTGAATCAATTGCCAATTGAAATACTCTGAACTGAATTTCACAATTTTTAACTCATCCATCCCTATATACATTCATTCAATTGAAAGAGCTAAAATAATATACTGCTCCACAAGAATTAGGGATGTCCTATTCAATCGTTTTGGAAAGTATGTAATATTCGAAAAAAAACGCTGTAAAATCATTCAAGAATCAATAACAACTTGAATAGATCCAATGAAAATCAGTATGAGACATTTCGTCAATCTGATCGCCTTTTTTCTGAGGTTTATCAGTCAGTTTATCAACGGATTCGATTTGAAAAGAATTTTCTGAAAATCCCAAGACGTAAATTAACAAACGCTGAGGCTACAGGCTGGCTTAACTCAGGTTGTTGTAACGGAAAGGTTCCAAGTCAGCCAAAGTGCGATATCTCGACTTTGAAATAAATTCAGGGAGACAGGTTCCGTGTTGAAAAGACCAAGGCTTGTTGGGCGACGAAAAACAACACCTGCTCAGGATCGTTTCATTACCGTTTTGGCGAGGAGAAACGTGTAGAATGCTACGCAATACTCTTCAAAATGCAGATGGGGCCAAGTTTATATCGAAACCAACAGAAGACGTTTGAGAGGCGAATTTAGGTTCTAATCGTCCATTAAGAAGAGTTCCATTAACACGTGACCATAAGAGTGAAAGACTGGAATAGGCAAGGCAACATACCAATTGGAACGATCAATCACGTAGTGTCCTTTTTGCTAATGAATCCAGATATGGACGATTTTCAGATTCTTGAAGTATAAGGGTATGGACAACCCCACGCATACCCCTTAATCGTCGCAATGTTCAAGAAGCCCATCCATTCTAGGAGGTAGTCTTATAGTATGGGCCGGGATATGTTTCAACGGGCTCACAGATATTCCCATTTGTCCTGAGATTATGATCGCCCTACACTATAGGGAGAATGCCATTGACAATGTTTTGCCAAATTTTCACGCTGCTATTAGTGAAACTTTTCAATTTCTAGACGATAACGCTAGACCACCCCTTGCAGCCATAGTTGAGAATGCGCGCGAGGAGCTTGGTATTCTACATTCACCAATACCTCCGCACTCACCAGATTTTAATTGCATAGAACATGGCATATGTTCCAAAGAAGATTAGATAATCATCAACCTACCCCAGAATCCTTAAATCATCTGAGGTAGCTTCTGACTCGTTTATGGAATCGAATTCCTCAAGAAATGTTCAACAACCTCGTGTGTAGTATACAAAGAAGATGCCAAGTGGTTATTGGCCATACATTGTATCGATAGTTTTAAAATGCTTGAATTCTCTGGGAATAAAATTTTGTTATTTAACTCGATTTTTCTTAACTACCCTATATACGCTGCAGACCTACAGGCTGAAATTTATTTCATTTCCTGCTACTTGACATCATATTAATATGAATTTCCATCACAAAATCTCATTCTAACTTTTTTTTTCGCAATTTGAGTCTATATCCCTAACTCATGTGGAGTAGTTTATTATACATATTGAAACAAAAAAGCAAGCTGTTGCATCGTCCATGGCCTTTTCTGATACGATTAAGAACAGACCATATTCTCCTTGGAAGGTCAAAACCAGGAACTCTGATGGAAGGAACAGTAATGAGATCTCCGTTGAAAAAATTGCATGAACCCCACTCAGTTTTCCACATTTCCTTCTCGCTTTTATTTATATCGATTAGAAAATTTGACCAAAATGGTTTACGCGACTTCAATCTGGGGATCTTATATTATATGTTGTTTGTTACTCGTCCTAAGAACATGCTTCTCAGGATTCATCACAACTTCCTAAGCTCTTACCAAAACAAGGTGATAGCCAATCGTGAGTTGAAACGGTCTAGTGGAGATTGCAGATTCTCCCGAAGCAGAAGATGCCTCCATTACAGCAGAGCAGCGGCAGACCGGTTTCGTCCTTATTAAGACTCATCAGTGCCAAGATACTCAGATAAGAAAAGACATATCGAGTGCTATACAGAGATTTATCGTCTAGTGGATCCATGAGTAGAGTATGAATTTTCATTCATCTCCTTCCTGAGAATGATGTTGAAAGCTGTTCTGATTCACCAAAATAAATTTTTTCCTTGAATATTATTTGTCACTTTGGAGTTAGGTGCTTCAGGTTGGCAGAAAGAAGCATGTCTTTGGTCTGGGGGGCATACAGTTCAATTTCTGATCTTTTTATACCTTCGAGATCTTGAAGTTTGGTCTTGCACAGGAATACATTACACGTTTTGTTGAAAAGGTCCGCCCCTGTGTTCATCTTCGAATCGATGCTAAGCTCCATTATTGCAATAAGGCTAAGCCTGTAATTTTATGCACATTTCGAGCCGGCAGCAATGGAAGAAGGAATAATAAAGACAGATAATATATACCGTTATTCGATCAAGTCGATTATAAGGAAATACGATATATCAATTTAATACACAAATGGACATTCATTGCTAACTAACATAGACGTTACTGTAATCTATCGACTCAAAACATTCTCGAATCTCTTATGGTTCAAGCTAATAGCCCACCTATGATTTATAGATATTCGGTTTTACTTGATGGTCGTTCGAAAATCATTTTTATATCATTAAGGATAGTGGAATCGATTATTGGGCGAACTTTCTCATTCTAATAATGAAGCAATGGACAATCGTGGAATGATTGGAGACGATGAATAGACAAAGAACGTATAGCCTAACAATTTCTTATGGATTGATATGAAATGTAGAAGGTAAAAGCTATTGATTTATGAGATAAAATGGAAAAAAGAGGTCAAGTTATTGGTGGAATGAACGATAACAGTAACTTATTGATTTTTCATACACAGGGTGGGTCGTAATTTGCTGGTAGTTGAGTTTTTTCTATTTTTATTCCCTACCTCTGTCTCTTACTACGTCAGACCTTTCTGTAAATATTAAGCTTTTTCTCGCTGAGGCTATATCTCATTAATTGCCTCCTGAGAAGGTGGCGTCCTCATTTTTATAATATCCCAAGCTAGTCGTGGTCGTAGAAAATAATATATTATGGGTGAGGTCTGGCTAACTACCCTAAAGATTGGTGATGACTTGAATTACAAATACTTTTGACATTTCATACGGTATATTGTTCATGATAGACCAAACATGATACACTTCGTTGCAATTAGGGTTTTTGAGAGGCTTTGAAAAATATAAAAATGACGCTGTTAATTTAAATATAGGCTTAAGAAACAAATAATTGCATTATGAAAGTTGAAGGGTCACACATAGGAACGAAGAATTTTATAACATAAATTTTATTTTGAATTACTCTGTCAACCGTATGTCTCCCAATCAGGTGTGTTGTCGCAAAATAAAGAACAGGTACATAATTCCATGATTCAAGTAAATTCAAGTTCATTCAAATTAAGCAAAACAACATAACGATTATACAATCAGAAACCTAATAATACCGGCCCTCAATTATTATCTCATGAAAACAAAATCCCTATGAATTGGAATGAAAAAGAAAAAACAACAGACATGCAGAGTATTGCAAAAAGACAATGAATGAAGGCAACAAATCAATACAAGATTTGGACATTCTTTTTTTTTCTTCCGAAAAATAGTCCGAGTTTCTGATGAATATTTTCGTGAAATATGATGAGGCTTTGGAATCTATCTCTTTTTCGGTCGTCGTGGTTCATACACTGCGCAAAAAATTAACGCACATTATGGAAATCTCAAATTTATTCTACAACTGAAGGTTTCTCAATGATAATTATTTTTATCAGAATTATGCATGTATATGTTATCCACTTTCAACGTTTTCATTCAATACAGATGTTTTTTCCCAGCAGGAATAGGAAACGATGATATTATCAGATTTTGAATGTATTGGATCCATTCTGAAATCAGTTGTTCTCGATCAATTTTAGTGATGAATAATTTTTCTTTCGTTTGATTTTCTACACTCGATCGTTATGCAACGTGAAACACGCAATTTGACCCAAGAGGAATGTGCCCAAGCGGTAGTTTTGCGAGAAGAAGGGTGGACATACACACGAATTGCAGAAAGGTTTTCAGTTTTCCATACAAGTGTGTCCAGAATGTTGCAGCGATTCAGGCAGACAGTTATGAATGTCCAAAGACTAGGACAGGGTAGACCACGGGTAACAAGTGCCATTCAAAAACGTAACTTGAGAGTTTCTTCGTTGAGACAACGGTTTGCAACCGCTCGCCTCCTTCAAAATCAGCTTGAGCATACTCATGAAGTGCAAATTAGCATCCAGACAATAATTTGATTTAAGGCCTCGTTTTGCGGCAAGAGGCCCAGCTCTTAACCCAGCCCATCGAAGGGCGCGTTTGGATTTTGCGAGAGAGCATATCCATTGGAAAGAGGCCGATTGGGAAAGAGTTCTCTTCATAGATGAGTCTATATTCTGCCTCTACCATTGTGATCGACATTCCCTTGTATACAGACTTCCAGATGAAAATATGCTCAGTGCAATTTCCTGAATACTACTGGTTTCGGGGGAGGATCGATTATGGTATGGGGTGGAATATCTTCGACTGCTCGCACAGACCTAGTGGTCGTTGAAAATGGAGCTATAAATGCTGATAAGGATATAGGGAACATTCTTTAAGATCATATAGTGCCATGTGCCCAATACATTGGTGAAAATTTCATTTTTATGGACGATAATGCCAGACCCCATCGTGCACGCATCGTTCAGGAGTACCTTGAAGAGGTTGAAGTCTCTCGAATGAAATGGTCAGCAAGAAGTCCAGATCTCAATCTGATTGAGCAGGTTTGGGACAACCTCAAAAGAAGGCTGAGAAGTTCAGAAAATCATCCAGCTACTCTTAATGACTTAGGAATCCAACTCAGAGAAATCTGGGAAGGATTAGATCAGAACATTCTGAGATCACTCATTTTGAGTATGAACCGTCGTTGCCGAGCTGTAATTAACGCAAGGGGTGGATATACCAAGTATTAAATGACTTATCCTCATTTAAGTATTTTGAAAATTGTTCATTTCTCTTCTTTCACATAAGATTGAAATCCTGAATTTTTCTTCCATTCAATGTGTCTTGTTTCGTTCGAAACCTTCACGAGAGAACATAAAAAATAAGTTATAAAGTCAATGTAGAGTTAATTTTCATTAAAAAATTGAGATTTTCAGAATGTGCGTTAGGTTTCCTGCGCAGTGTATATGTAGATAAACTGGAACTGAAAATTCAATATAATGCAGGAATTTTTGGGGAGGCTCGGCCTTCTCTGCCTCCTTTAAGCGGCCGCCACAGCGTCGCAAACGCGCAAACTATGTCTCAATCTTCCAAAAATTCGAAATAGCCTTCTCCTCGGAATACGGGAAAAGCCGGCGAAATTGACGTTGCATCCCTGATTTTCCCAGGAAAGCCCGCAAGGAGAAAAGAATCCCCGGAAAGTAAACCTTAAATATTTAGCGAACCAGGACGGCGCTGCTTATACTCTCCCCGTCTTCTTATTTTGTAATTTAAAAGTTAGCCCCGAGATATGGCGGCGAAAGCGCTGTTTCGTATTATTTATCCTCCTCAAATGACTCCGGCCGTCCCGCGCGTTTGTGTTCAGACACGTTAAATATTTTATTAGACGTTATTAAAATTTCAGCGTTCGGAACTTGCCCGCTCCGACTTTGGGCGCAAGATTCATTAGGCTTTATAACAATTACGTAAAAGCCAACTCTGATTAATTCATATAAACGTGCTCGGATGGGGGCGAGAATGGTTTTTGATGACGGCGTGCTTTTTTTTTGCTTTTCGGATAGGCGAGCAGCGCGAAAAAGTTCGGGCGGTTGGAACCGACCGAGGGGGTTGTTTACGGGGGTAAAACAAGGGGAGCATTTTTTTCTTTTTATTTCTTATTTATTGTTGGAAATGTTTCCGGGATTTTTTTTTTTTTGAATATCATATACAGGGTTACACAGACTCATGGTACACCCCCATTTTCTCCATTGTTTCTGTAGCTATATTCCTGAAATTTCGAACATTGAATATACTCACTCTAGGGCACTTTTTCACATATTTAGAAAAAAATCCAATTTCCGGTTTTTCCGGAAATGACATCAACTTTGGATTGAACCGAGAAGATACTTAAAATTGTCTACACTCCATTATCGTGCTTGTATTGGTTATACAGAAAAATAGTTGATATAGATGGATACCCCACCGATGGTACTTTCGAATGACGTCAGAATACCATTATGCTACCATTTGACAAAACGGAGTTTCAAGTGAAAAATGGTTTTGGTTTACTTTTTTGAGACGTATTTCGAAGCACGATACTTTTGAAATCGAAATTACTATAGTGTAGCATTAGTTTGATTATTTAGAATAATTTTAGGGAGTTCAAGGCTCTCTAGATCGAAAAATAAAATGGGCGTTCTGACGAATGAAATATCAACCATGAGGTATAATTAGATTGAGAAAATTATAGAGATTTCAAAAATATAATAATATACCGGGTGTCCCATTTGAAAATCGAAAGTTGATGTCATTTCCGGAAAAACCAAAAGTAGTATTTTTTTCTGAATATGTCAAAAAGTGCCCTATAGTGAGTATATTCAATGTTCCAAATTTCAAAAATATAACTACAGAAACGAAGGAGAAAATGGGGGTGTACCATGAGTCTGTGTCACACTGAATACTGCATACCAATTTCAATGCAATTAAATTTTTTGTGTACGGGTATACCAAGTTCGACGGCCTATTAGGCGTTTCTGGAGAACTGGACCTATTTAAAATCTGGAAATTGAGATTATGATATTGTTTGACATAAGTTTTTTTTTCTGATTTTTTTTTGTTTTTTAATTTCATATAATATGCAATTCTGAATACATGCGTGCACAAGCCGTTGCATTCGTCATAATCCTTTTCAAAATATCGAGAAAAAACCGAAGAAAAAAGGGAGATAAGAGTATTCAGTATTATGTTTGTGAGTCCTAATCTAGATATCTTAAGCACAAACCGTTTTCACATTTTTGAAGTCAAGGATTGTGGAAATATTGTACGTTTTCAAAATTTTGAAAAACTCATCACAGGGTGTTCCAAATGTTATAACAAAAATTGGGATCAAGATTGGCCCATAACTTTCGTTTTTCGAATGAGAACCCTATTTTTTATGATTGCGTTGAATTGTGCGAAAAAAAATGATGATTATGTTTCAACATGTTAATGCTCCTAAAATTAATAATCCTTGAGTTATTTAGGATTTCCTGATTTCATGTCGTACGTAATGTCAGATTCATAGAATCTGTTTTCATATAGAACATGAATTATTCTATAACTTCTCTTCTGAACTTACCATATGGAGCAGCTTTCATGATTTTTCGCTACGTACGACATAAAAAACTAAATAACTATAAATTATAATTATAATTATAATTATTATATTATAATTATAAATTTTGGGATGTGAACATTTTCCAACGCAATCGTAAAAAAAAGGAAAAACGAAAATTATGAGCCAATCTTGATCCCAACACCATATGACGGGTTTCTCGAAATTCTTAAGATGTACAATATTTCCACAGTCTTCGACTTCAAAAATGTGAAAACGGTTTGTGCTCGAGATATCTAGATTAAGAATAACAAACATAATACCGAATACTCTCATCTCCCTTTTTTTCTTCATTTTTTTCTCGATATTTTGGAAACTATTATGATGAATGCAACAATTTGAGTACGAATGTATTCAGAACCAAATTCGAAACCAAAAAAACAGAAGAATTTTTTTTTTTCATTCCCTGTATAACTGAAAGTGGTCAAGCTCCAAGAATATTTTAGCTCGATAGTTAATGTCAAACAATAACATCATCCCATTTTCAGATTTCAAATAGGTCCAGTTTTCCAGAAACGCCTACTAGGCCATCGAACTTGGTACACCCTGTATACTGCTCCACAAGAGTTCGAATTCAATGAGAAATGTTCTCACTGGACTGAACTGCCTGAGTTCCAGTTCAGTCCAGTGAGAACATCTCCTGAAATATAACTCCTGAAGATGCCAGACACTGGAATTAGCGAAACGTCGAGAACTAATCTACGACGACGGCCTAAATGCTCGAAAGAACAGGTTACATTGAACGGTGGCCGCGAAAGCCTCAACCAATTCATTACTTTCTATTTGTTAGCTATTGGATTACTCATTACGTTTTGACACCCTGTAGTACTCAAAGTAGAGTTGCAAAACTCATTCATTATGAAAAAATACCGAACATCGAAATTAGAAAAAAAATCCCATACACGTGTGTGACCACGACACCCGTGCATTTTCGTAACCTTATAATCGCCATTGAACGAGTAGACAAAAGAAATCGTCCGCTAACGACCAACATACTTTAGATCATAACAGATCTCACACCACTACATCTGGTGATTGACTGGATGGATCATGAAGCCATCCTCAGAATATCACTAGAGAGTATATATTTCGTATGAGAAGCACAGTAAAAAAACATAGGTAATGAGAGAATTAGGTGTCAGAGAGTCTAATGCTCTCTGAGTAAATACATCTCATCTGCGAACCTTCCTAGTTATGTAATGGTCAAGAAAGTAAGTACTGGGAAAAACTTCAGTACGATGCTATGCAAAAAACAATGGGAGCGGGAATACACCGACCAAAATTTCAAAGAAAATACTGTTAAATGGTATATAGATGGTTCTAAAACCAACACGGGAGCTGGCGCTGGGGTTCACGGGGCCTAAGCCAAGTGTGCACTATCGTTAGGCTCCTGTGTGAGTGTTCTGCAAGCAGAAATATTAGCAATCGAAAGATGTCTAGATATTAATCTAGAGAGAAACTATCAGAAATGCGACATAGCTATTCACTCAGATAGTCAAGCTGCTATTAAAGCACTGGACTCCTATGTCATACACTCAAAGTCGACATGAGAATGCCGGAACAAACTCAATGAGGTAGGCAAGAAAATGAAGTCTCTTTGATCTGGGTTCCTGGTCATTCGGGCATCACAGGTAATGAAGAGGCTAATAAACTTGCCAGAGAGGGTACTCGGAAACCACTCACTGGCCCAGAACCTTTCTGTGGTATAGGGAAATGTACATATAAGAAGGAGTTTCTGGAGAAGGAGAAAAAACTGAAAGAGAAACACTCTGGCAGAATCTCCCAGGGTTGATCACTCCAAAGAGTTCTTTCGGAATTTTGAAACTGCAAGATCCAAAAAATATTTGGATCACAGTAGGAACCAACTACACCTCCTCACTGGCTTTCTTACAGGGCACTGTTGCCTCAGAAAGCACTTGCTGAGAATGGGCGTATCGGACACTGATGAGTGTAGATTCTGTGGGGAGGAGGAAGAAACTCCTATTCACTTAATCACAGAATGTTTCGGCATCGTAAGCCAAAGGAAACAATGCTTTGGTCAAGAGACCTGTAGGAGTGAGGAATTAGCCTCACTGAAGCCTTCCGAGATATTGGATTTCATAAGATCTCTGGGTCTGGAAGGCGAGCTGTAAAGCTTTGTCAGGGGGCACAATAGACCATCAGGTCGCAGTGTACTGTAAACCCTTTTTAACTATTAACTAACGACCAAGATGTTCTCAGCAGAACTTCTTTTTCTGCATTGTTATAAATGAATATTAAATTGCCCAAAAAAAAAAAAAACGAACAAGGATACTTGGTCATGTTCGTTTCCCTGAACAGGGACCCTCTCAGGTGATGACACTCTGGGTCAGAGAGCTCCTGGAATCTACGAGGGCATAACTTGATTCACATCTTCTGAGGGACTTTGCCATTAATTTATGAATAACCCTGGACGCCAGATTTAGCAGTTCGACGTAACGAAATGAACCGCTCATTCTGCTCGTATTTTACTTCTTCTATTTACTTTACTGGGCTCATCCTTTCAAAAATCTCGAAAGGACAATTCAATTTCGAATTAATTCCGATACGAAGCACCACGTCAAGTGAGAATTCAAGTTTGATATCACATTCTGAAGAAAATATCAAATACACCCAAATTTTGTCTTTCTTGCACATTGGCGTGCAACATCACAGGTGAACAATAACTTCTACCAACAAGAATTTGGTCTGGCAATGGGCTCACCTTTATCTCCAGCTCTGGCTGATATATACATGGAAGATTTCAAGAAGAGAGCATTGGAACAATTCGTATTCAAACCGAAACTATGGCGCAGATATGTAGACGACACTTTCGTGATCTGGCAACATGGAAGTGAAAACCTGGACAGTTTCCTAGAATATTTGAACAACATAGAGGAATCGATTAAATTTACCATGGAAATCGAAACAAATAACCAACTACCTTTTCTCGATGTACTTGTTCACAAACAGAATGGAACTCCCAGGACTACAGTCTACAAGAAACCAACCAATACGGACCAATATCTCCACTTCAAATCGCACCATAATTTGAACACCAAAATGGGTGTAGCCAGATGCTTATATAACAGAGCAACCAAGATATGCTCTGATCCAGATGATCGTAATGAGGAGTTCCACAACATAACAGAAACCCTCAGAAAAAACGGCTACCCCAAGAAGATACTTCAAAAAGCCAGAGAACCAAGAGAAACACCCACAGAGCAACAACCAACAGACAATGAACCGACCGAAACGATAACTTCTGTCACACCATATGTGAAGGGGTTATCCGAGAAAAAAGAAGAATTGGTAACTGATACAACGTTAGAACAGCATTCAAGACCAATGATACTGTCAGGGAAAACTCACGAAGGTGAAACCTGACAACGAGAATCAAAAAACCAAAAAATTGCATCTATGAAATACCATGCGATTGTGGCAGATCCTACATTGGTGAAACCAAACGACCTCTGAAGGTAAGAATCAAAGGGCACCAAAGACTAGCTCAACTAGGAGAAACAGAAAAATCCAGGCTAGCCCAACATGCTTGGAACGAGGACCACAACGTCAAATGGGACGAAGCTTCCATAATATCAAAGGAGAAGGATGGGGGAGAAGGAAATTGATAGAAGCGGCTTTCATGGCGATAACTCCCAACCCAATCAGCGCGCCATCTCTGGAAATGAAGAATATTTGGATGCCCCTACTGAGATCTGAGTTAAGGAGGACGAACGCGGCCCGAAGAAGCAATTAGTCCTGACATGAGCCAGTCCTGACGTAGCCTAACCTAATGTGCAAACCAACTACACAAGAGATAAGTACAGTTGATTTATGACTTCTTCTTCTGCTTCTTGATGTGAGACTGAGTCTTGTCAATTCTGTCATCAGCCTTCTTGTGACATTGATGTTTATTATTTATTCATGACAATTATGTCCAAGTGTCAGAACAACTCAAGTTTAATGAGAATTTCCTACTGCAGTAGACTGTTAGTCAGAGTGGGTTGAGTTTCGGAGTTTGCACCTCTGACAGCTCGCGTTTGCATTCTCAGAACTCAGTTGGATAGTATGGAGAGCAAAAGTCCAAACGGAACAAGTTTGGCAAAGACCGGTCCTTCTCAGGACCTACAACACCCTGATGACGGCAGGCGAATGCTTGCCGAAACGTCGGTAAATTCCAACAGTATAGATAATGTCCATTATCAAGAATATCTCGTTCACAATCATAGAAATCGACATCCCGCACCTCACCTTCGGATGTCGCAATCAGGCGCTAAACAGTTTCGATTGAGTCACTTCACATGAAACCCATCGACGACCGGCGACTCTTTGCGTGGTCACGAATGCCGTGGGTGGGTGTGCGCCTTCGGGAGAACAGTCATTACATACCCGGGAATTGATTACAGACGAACACCGTGTAATTGTTTCCGAGACCGACTTCGATTCGTCGCAATCGACCCATAACAAGAGGGGGAGGTTCATCGCTTGCGAGGAGACCAGAAAATCGCTTAACCCAAATGAGATCACCGTGGGATTAGCATGGGCTCGTGCATGGGTATTGAAAATCTTAATGGTTGAGGTAATGGGAATGATTTTAGGAGTGGATACGGGATAAACTGAAGAATTCGAGATGAAAGTGAAGCCATACTATCGTCCTGTATGTTTTGGTGACAGAGGCGGTACTCATGGGTAACAATTCTCAAAGAATAGAAGGAAAACCCCTGCGTTGAACTTGTGCACTCAGGGCCGTCTCTAACCTCTTGAAGGCCCTGGGTACATTAAGATAATGGGGCCCCTACCCACAATACCACATACAAATTACAAATAGAGGGGAATTCCCTACCACCGAGTAGGTTTATTCACGACAAAGGGTATGCTTTTGCCGTGATGTAATTTAATTATCAACTCGAGGAAATTTTGCCGATTTACTGAATTTCGGTACTCGAAAGGGAGAAGGGATTTTTTAGCCTGAAATCCCCTTAAATTTCTTGCAGTGGCGTTGCACAGAATTCGGCCTAACCCCGTCGGGGACCACCTGTATAGATCTATTATTCATGTTAAGTTTTCCTGAAGTTTTTCAAAGGAAAATAATAAAAAATGTTATGAAAAGCTATTTATATATTGAAAAACAAACGGATATAATGTAAATTCTGATTTAAAAATAATTGAAATATATATTGCTCCCTTCAGAATTGAGATGGCTGGTGGTGGGCTCTATTCACGTCCTGACTGTAGAACTGCATCGCTGAATATCACCCATAACTTTTAATATGAATTCCAGTTCGCAATTCCCGAGATCAAGGAATCAGTCACAGATCGCGACTGCGACAAAACGTTCGCGTTCCGAGCGGATGGGAAATCGCTAAAATAAATATAATTAGCGCGTCCTATGAAGAATGCGTTACACGCTTTAGCCGCGATAGAGGCGCAAAATCAGCAGGAGAGCGTAGCGTAAACGACCGCCCGTAAATGAGCTGCGCTCATGACTTGGCAAGAAATCCGCGTCGAGTGACCAAATACATCGGTCATCTGGTGTTTCGCCATACCGATTGTTCGGGCGGACGAAGGATTTAAAGGAGGATATACAAGGAAGAAATTGTCGCAGGTTACTTCCGAAGACATTGGGAGAATACTTCAGACTTCAGGCCACTTTTCTGACAACACGGAACTGTTCCCAATTAATATTGAGCCACAGCCTTCTATAGACGGCTGTGATTGAGCTATATACATACTACTACAGGCATTGTATCCGCGACTCCAATTCACCCTAGAAAAAGAACGAGACAGAACGTTGCCATTTCTGGATGTCAGAGTGTATAGGCTGGACAACGGTCTTCTGAGAACGAAATGGTACACCAAACCAACGGATTCTGGACGTATACTGAACTTCAATTCATGCTGCAGTTTCTCGTATAAAATGCCCATAACAAAAAACTTGATTTTCAGAGCGAAAAATCTCAGCAGCACAGAATTCCTTGGCGAGACTATGAGGGGGATTAGGACCATACTGAAGAGAAACCACCACCCAACATCACTTACCAGAAGAGTTCTACATGCGTATGATCCATTCAAAAGACGAAATTCCGATTCTGAAAATGGTTATGTCAGGAACTTGAGGTTTCCTCATATACCCGGACTTACCTGCAAAAATAAGTGAACTCATAGAGGGCACATCGGTGGATACTAAGCTGGTCACCTACAACATGCAAAGCTGTGGATCACTCGACACACAGCTGAAGGACAAAACTCCAACACTTCATTGTAGCAACTTGGTGTACAAAATTCCTTGCTCCGATTGCCAAAAATGTTATATTGGCCAGACTAAACAGCTGTTGAAAAATAGGATTCAACAACACAAGCACGATTGCCGCCAAATTCACAGAGACAATGAAAGAAAGACTGCACTATCTGAACACCATCTAGTTCAATTTTGAAAATGTGACCATTTTAGACAAAGAAAAACTTTGGTTAAAGAGAATATTAGTGAGATGCTGCACATCAAGTTAAACAACTCTGTCAATAACAGAACAGACACACAGAATTTGGGCATAATATATGATAATATTTTCTCTATTTCAGTATCGTAATGAGTTCATTACAGTACTAAAAGTAGTGCTGTAATGAAACTCATTACAGCATTGTTTTCAGTTATATTTTTCGTTTGTGGTTGTCAGTACTGACCTCCGATCCACTCAATTTTCGAATCAAATCAATTCAAATTCCGCAATCTCTCAAATTTCGTTAGTGACACCAACTGCCAAGATACAATACGAAAGTCACTAATCTGAATTTTTATTTGAATTTCGAAAGTTTTCCACCAAACTTTACTGAAATAGAGTAAATATCGTCTAATACTCGTTGCAGAAGGCAATTCCAACACTCATGCTTTCGATAACTCGCTCCTTAATTCGTCGCTCGTTTCGAATTTCGCATTCGTGTTGGAATAGGAGCTCATTCTGCAACTTGTTTTAGAATATACTATTAAATCTTTATAAAAACAATATCCGAGTTGTTTAGTCTGTGTACGTACATGTGACGGTTGTTTTTGGGACCGCCGATGGCATCGGTTTCGTCGCGCGCTGGCTTGTTGTCTCGTTCTGGTGGAGGCCTAGTGTACTTGTCGTTCCTTAGATCAAATATACCAACATCAATAATTTATCAAGAGTACTGTCAATTTGGTTTAGTAATGAGAGGGTTCTTTTAGGTCTCGATTACAGAGATTCAATTTGACAGAATGCCGACGTTTCGATTTATTTTAAATCTTCATCAGGGTTCTACAATAAACGATACATATAAGTGTGGAAATTCCTCAGAACATATAAAGTATATATGATGGCTATACACTAAAACAAGAAATAGCAACACAAAAAAATACTTGGACATTCAAAAGAGAAAAGCATATATGATCATCTTATTTTAACTATTTTTACAACAAAAATTTTTTCATTTTTTCTATATACTTTTCAATCAAGCTACTCACATTGCCAGTTGGTCTCTATTGTCTTCTCATAAAATAAAACTGAGGATGAAACAACAACATACATCATGCGGATTGAAACTTGTGTACTTGAATATGTAGAATGGAAATGAACTGGACGGTTTATATTCAGTGTTAATTATCTGGTATCATGAAGGAAAAAACGAAACAATATGTATAACCAGCCAACAATGACTTCTACGAATATTTAGATGATAAAATGCGTAATCTCTGTATCAGATCGAAATAGGCTGTGTTTAGGTTGTCAATATCGCTTCTCTTATTGATTGAATTCCTGTCTTTCCTAATTTCTAGCATTTCACAAAATAATCTCTTCTTCAAGTTAGTTTGAGTGTCTAAAATAGTGACATTTTCAAAATCAAATGAGTGCAATTCGTTGAAGGCATGCTCAGCTAAAGCTGTGTTGTTGTCTTTAGCTCTAGTGCGATTGTGTATATTAACACAGTCTCTTTTGTGCTCA